>JARKHS020027750.1:0-36228 GCA_030143305.2 Amblyomma americanum | reverse complement strand
CTGCAACACAAACATCATTCGCACGCTCCTCGCTCCCCACATGAAGAATGATTGTTGAGGCTTGTATTGGGTCGGCTTCGGCAATTTTTGATTGCCGTCATTTTCAACCTCTATCAGCCTTACCACGCTCGTGCAACTGCTTTTCCAATTATGTATCTAACGCCATCGCTGCGTCAACCGGAGCTTCGCCCCGGATCTAAGTTTTCGTTTCGATGTGCTTTGTTTACTGTTTCAAAAAAGTTTTAATTGGTATTAAGCTTTAAAGAAGTTTATCGCCAGTCGTCGGCTCGCCTCCGGTGACCTAGGCACCAGAACAGAGGCCGACCGAAGGGAGAGCATGGAGGCGCACCTAAAGGAATTTTCGGAAAATTTTTCCGTCCGCCCCCTGGTGCCTACCTCCTGCGCTGGCGCCGAAGCAGCGCCTGTGTCAACAACAGCGTCTTCCTGATCACGTGGTGGGCGAAGCCAGTGCGGAGTGCGCGAAGTCCTCGTGACGTCTGAGCAAAGCGCGAGCGCCGAGCGTGTTGCGTCATCCGCGAGCATTTGTATCTTGCGGAACCATGGCGCCATCCTTCGGCGCGGCGCATATCTCGTTGTAAACAGTTAGGGCGGCGGAAATTTGTCATCCTGAACTTAGAACTCTACCGCCCGAGCGATGCGGTGGACGAACGGTACTGCTTGGCCCATACGAGGCCTTGCCTTGCAAGGAGGTTCAATCTGTAGAATGTGTTAAGCCGGTACGCCATGGCTACATTTGCTCTCGACCACTAATTAGAGTGAATTTGTTGAAACCCGGTTTCTTGTGTCTAAGACTGTGGACTCCAAGCCATGTAATGCTATAACCAACAAAAGTTCGGAAAAACGCCTGAGGTTACCCTTTAAACCCTTCCGATACGATAAAGACACTTGCTGTGAAACACTTCGTGCTTGCTGTCATTCCTTTGTGGTTCTTCTCTAAAAAACTGTGGCGATATTTTCTGCAATAAAAATATTAATAATCGCAAGCAGGTGCTACTGGCTTGATGCTACTAGCTTGTTCGTCGTTCATCAACACTTGCTCCTATTTCAACAGAGCACTGCAGGTCAACAAATTTCAACTCTATTAACTCCAGTCAGAACCTGCGTCCGCGCACAAGTCCAGCCAACAACCTAAAAATAAATGCTATATGCTTGATACCTGAAGGTTCCGAAGCACTTTACACAACATAAACAACAGCTACTTTGAAGAGGTCGTGAGAATTTTCCAGGAAACTCTCAAGTAAATTTAGTTTAAGGAATATCTTCACGTGAAGCAACTAAAACAATGGGGGGAGAAGGAGAAACGTTTTTTCAGATACTGCGATATTCAAGAAACGCGCGATCAAAAGTGGTATTCGCTTTTAAAAGCAAAATAAGTTTTCCTCTCTATCGAAAAATTAGACACCAACCTGTAAAGGTATCCTGGGGATTTCACAACCAATATAGCGTAGGACGTTTTCAGTCCTTGATGCCCATTGCGCAATTTCTACAGGAAGGAACGACAAATCTTTCGTGTAGTTGTAGCACTGCGAAAGCCTTGCTATTTTTCCTGTAATGTTCCTGGCACGCACTGTTATCTGAAATGACGGGGCGGCAAGCGGCAGTGAGTCATGATGCAAACTGTGGTTTCTTACAAAGTGATGCCTTCTTGCTTACAGTCTTCCCTTACTTCAGCAATGTGCAGTGCAATGCTGTTCTTTGTCACCGTTAATTCATTTCGCGTATGCATCCTCTCAGACACACGTGGCAGCCTCAACGCTCATTCCAAGAGCTAAGAAGTTGAAGTTCTGACAGATAATTTTGGCTAAGAGTCCGTATCTGGCGCCAAATCAATACACGAATATCGGCCTCCAGCGAATCATGAGTGAAAAGCACGAGTTTTTGAAGCTGAAGCTGTAAAAAGAAAACCAGTTCAGCGTGGTGTTCTATCACCGCAAGCAGGGTCACTTCGAAGGAAGGGTATGGTTTCAAGCATACTTACGTGTGTAGAAATGAGCTCGAATTTCTGCTTACATCGGACGCTACTTCCTGTGCTTTCCTTTTCACTCTACTGTCGATGCGATGTTTCAGCAGCACGTAAAACACAGCTCGCTCGACGCCTCTTCGTTCAACGTCGATCTCCTCGACGTCGCGGATAGCGTACACTGCAGAGCGATACGCAGAACCAAAGGGCGCTTCTCGTTCTCTCGGCAGTCGCGGGCTTATATACGTCCGGTGACGGGCGCCCCTGGAATCTCCGTCTGCGGTCGCTTCATCACGTGTTGCTTCAGTCTTCTGGCGGCGCAGCGAGCAAGATAAGATGGGAGCTATGATAAACGGCTCTCTTTGTGTCTAGTCCGAATCTCTCTGAAGAGGCTGTGTGCGCCTGGTGTGCGCTTCTTGGCAGTATTACGCTCCTTTATTAGGAATTTGACATGTGGATGATATGGAGCGAAAAACGTGACCTTTAGAGCCCGATCATTTCCAAAAAACTTCAGCATAAAAATTACATAGGTGTAGCGGTAAACTGTTTCGTTTGCTGCCTTCTACACCAACCAAGGCCAGCTTTCTTAGAGATCATTTTGTTTATTGTGAGGCAACATTGAAATATCGTAAGATACTTTTATGAATATATTGATCGCAAAGGCCTAATCTTCTGATTCGTGGAAAAATATCACTTTCAAAGTTTGTCCTGCGCTCGCAGCGAGTAGTTAGGTCTTCCATAAAAAACAAATGGAGTGAGTTTTTGACAATAAATAGCAGAAAACTACAACCGTAATCATGGGCCATTTGCGAATACATTAATTCTTATGGTGTAGTCTTAACGATATGCCATAAATTGTCTTCATAAACAACATTGCGTCCAAAATTATGTTCGCGAGAATTTTCAGTACTTGCTTCCAATTCAAAAACTGCAAGCTTAATTTCCTGAGCCGTTATTTGCAGCGCTGATGTCGCTGGGCATCATTAATGTCATGATATAAACTATACTGCACGCGCTGGCGCATGGCATATGAGTTTGGTGCGACCAGGAAGAACCTATTCACAAATTATCACCTGTGCATATGCGCGAATACAGAGGCTCGGCCACGGAAGAGTATGCATAGAGGAGCAATCTTTTTCCACGGACGAAAACCAAATTCTGCGGACAACGGGTAGAACATTGCTTTTTTTTATGCAAACGCGAGTACACCTATGTAAAAAAAGCATTTCCAGCAATTTAGGAGAGAGCCTACTGTTCAAAAAGCCTGTTGTTTCCAGATCATGATTATTACCATCCCGGCGCCAAAAGTGCATTTTGAAGAATTTTTTATCCATGTTTCCAGCGACGTACTTGTCAGCCATTGGAAAACAGTTTACATTCAATTGCTCGATAATAAACACCGATCAAGTAAGCACTATACAATAGACATTGATGGATAATTTAGTGTCACCTAACTTAAAGTAAAGCTGTATATCACTTTGACAAGTTCAGATTATCGCAAGCTTGGTTCGTGATTTCTCTGACATATCTGTGATATTTGTGATAGAAATGTGTAATGGCCTTCTTTCACTGCCAGATTGGAGGTACGAAGTATAAATATGGATTTAAATATTACAACTTTTGGGGTGTAATGTCAGCTATTTTCGTTTCACTGCTCTTACTACTCTCATTTTGTGCACGCTACTTTTCGACCCGGCAAAGCTATAAATGGAAAGCGGAATCACAGAGAGGAAAATGGACAGCAAAAGACGCAATCGTAACTTCTTTCAACTGTGTAGAAACCAGAAAGCATATATATTAATCGAGTCTTCATTCAGGCGGCTCGCATCTTCACCAGAGGTTTCTTTGGAATATCCATTTCGGCTTACACTAAATTAATTTCAAAGCATGTGCATTGAATTTTGGATATATACCAATAATGATTTTGAAAACATAATAAAAGGGTTGAAAGTGCCAACAAAATGCCCGTAAGAAAGCATACATTTATGGGGTCCACAACATAAGCTTTGTAGTCACAATATCGCTTCACGCCAAAGTTATTTTAGGTACATGGTCAAAGGACGTGGTATTCCTGATAGATCTGTTTGCACCTCGTGTCACAAGGGTATTAAGAGTTCCGATGGCTTTGAGTGCAAACAAACCAACATTACAAAGCTTCTCTCAAATATTAACGCCTGCTGTAGTACCGACTGGAGAGCTCTTTGAGATGCGTTACAGAAGCCATGTTATATTGCGCTAAAACCACTTCACAAAAAAGAACACATAGCACAGGACAAGCGCAAACTATAAACTGGTTTATTCAGCGGTCGAGCCCCTAAATATAGAAAAAAACCGCGCATGTGCGCAAGGTATATTCACCACAAGCCGTGATACACACGTGCACTCATCATACCTTACAGGCAGATCTCAAAAATGCCAACTCGTAATTGTACAAGCCCACTGACACATCACTTACACAATTGCTCTCATTTTTTATAGAAAACTCTTCCAAAATTTCTCGTGCAATGACACTACTGCTCCTGCCAAGAATCTTTATCTCATGAAGACATGGACGACATTTGCAGTGTCTGAAATGTTCAGACAAATTTGTCCAAGCGGATATTAGGCCTGGAGCGGATAGCAAAAGCGATCAACAAATGCAAAGCGAACTTGTTACAAGTATTCTTCACAGCAACGACTCATAAAATAGACATTTCGTCTAGGACTGTAGTGAGCAAGAAAGGCGCTGGACAAAACCAGGTCAGCTTGTATCTGCTAAAGCATTTGCAAAAGCTTAACGTACATGGCCCGTTCGCTGCCAAAAATTCGAACGATGTCGCAGCCTACATAGAACAGAGAGAAAATATCGGGTACAAGTTCTCTGTGGACTTAGAGGAACGTTTTTTACTTGGTCTTTCATGCTGAGCTGCTGGCGTCCCTTAAAACATGCATTGAAGAAAATGAAGGAGTGTCTTTCCGAAACTCAGCCGAAATGACGGCTGATAGTTTTTGACAGTGCTGTAATTTTACCTGAAAAGCACCTTTATAACATGTCACAACAGGTTTCACTTGCAATGGCGCGGTATATGTAGCTGCTCATGTGTGGCCCCAGTGTTGTGTAATATTTTTGTCATATATTGACCAATCCCTGACAACAGCTTTAGAAACCTTGAACGTTTTAAAAGTAATAAGGTTAGTAGATGACTTTTTATTCTTTTACCATGAAAGAATTATGTGCAGTATCATGGCTTGACGACTGATATTGTAGAACAATTCAGAACACTTGGTAAGGAATTGACCTTCACGCACGAAGTCCCTACTGCGAACACTTTGCAGTGTTTGGACATGCAATTGATCAGCTCCAATTTTCACCTATGTTGGAAATACCACCCCAGTGAAGAGGATTTACTGCCATTCGATTCAGCTGCCTTGAAAACTATCAAGAGAGGCATTGCTGCCATTTGTCTGGAGTCAGCGCTCATGACGTCGTGCAAGCATAGAATGAGTGAAAGCTTTGAACACCAGATTTCTAGATTAGACGCTGCAGGCTACCCTTTTGCGATCGGGACCGCGGTAAGTGAAACCTTTCTCCAGAAGTTGAAAGGAAAAGCGCGCAAAAGGGCTACAAACAATGCGACGAAACCTGCTGTGATGCCTTACGTGCTTAAGATCGCGCCAATCTGAAGAACGTGGCTAGCAGGTACGAAGTGCCCATGGTGTTCTCAGCACCAAAGAGACTTGGCCAGCTGTGCTCACGCACGCAAAGCATAAAGAGAGGAAAAGTGGTTGTGGAAAAAGGCACAAGAAGCCTTTTTTAAAATGCGCGACCGGAGTAGTTTACAGACATAATACCACTGACAAGTAGAAAGGCCTATATAGGCCAGACAAGGGCGCTGTACAAATGATCGCGCAGGTGAGCCTGACCGTTTATTAGGCGATGACAGCAGGACAAATTTGTCTGAACATTGCAGAGACTGCGAATGTCGTCCACATCTTCATGAGATAAAGATTATCGGCAGGGGCAGTAGTGTCACTGCACGAGAAATTTGCAAGCGTTTTTTTTTTATAACGAACGATAGCAATTTGTGTAAGTGAGGTGTCATTGGGCTGGTACAATAACGAGTTAGCATTTTTTAGGTCTGTCTTTAAGGTATGATGCGTGCACACCTGTACCAGGGCTTGTCATGAATGTACCTTGCGCACATGCGCGGGTTTTTTTCTATATTTAGGGGCTCGGCCCTGAATAAACCAGTTCATAGTTTGCGCTCGTCCTGTGCTACGTTATTCTCTTTCGTGTTGTGGTTTTAGCGCAATATAACATGGCTTCTGTAGACGATCACCAACTAGCCTGACAACAGCTCTTGTTAATACGTATGGTGGTGGTGGTGGAGATAGCAGCAGTTCGCAAGTAATCCTTTGCTGTGGCAATACCGCAAGTTGTGCGAGTTGGTTCAAGTGATAAAGAGAAACAAAGACGGACAGGATGACGCAGACAAGCGCTATGAGCCTTAACTGAGGGGCCGAAAACGAACGATGAAGTTAGCAAAACACGCCTCATAACAGCGGCGCCTCTTGACTTGAAACCCGCTGTCAATGAGCGAAAGCAGGTAGCACATAAGACAACTGGTTGGTTTTTAACAGATCACAGCGATCGCAAAGACAGCGGAGGTTAACGAATTGTAGAATACGTTCACGGAAACCTTATTTTAGACCCTTATGGCCGCTAAGCTCTTGCGTGCACTTAATTGTCCCCTCTCCTTAAATCGCTCAATGTTGCGCTGATGATGCGCCAAGGTGGTAGACTAGCAGCGAAAAAGAGAGAGAGATAGATGGAAGAACATCTTATTGCTCTTTAAGAAGTTTTGTATCACGATGTCTTGTCGGTGGGGTCCTGAAATCAGGGCTCCTAACCCTCAGCTTTCCAGCGAGCCCAGTGGACAGCTTCAGCTGGTCTTCCAGCCTTGTGCTGCACAGCGCAGCCTCCCACTGATCTTTTTTGGCGTTGCGTATCTTTGGCACCACCTTGGTTTGTTGGCAGGCTTATGTAATGTGATATAATGTAGCAGATTCGTACAGGCTCCTTGGCTTGCGCGAAAACGGTTTCGCGCACGTGTGTGTGTGTGTGCGTGTAAGTGCGTGTATGTGCATGTATGTGCGTGAATGCGCGAGATTGGGGAGAAATGGTCTAGTAAAGGAAAGCTCTGATGTCCTGCGGATCAGCGGATACTTGGCGTGGAGCTACGCACATTGTGCGAGAACAAAAGAAAGATATTGCTTAAGACAATCACAATAACAAAGGTGACGCAAACAAGAGTGAAGAGTAGAGGCTCTCCTCCGAGCTGAATGCGCGACGACTTCTCCACAGAAACTGCGCAATGGCATTTATCCCCTGCGCACAATATTGCCAGCATCTCCAGAGAGCTCTTGACATTGGGCAGTTGTCAAGCCCCTTCAAAGCCCAGTGCTGTCCCAGTGCTGTGATAGCCTTGAAGACGAATTTAACTCAATGCCTGCATGCCCGAATCATGAAGTGAAAACTTCTGATCAAAACGAGGTTTAATTCGTGTGTCCTGGAAACATTAGTAATGGAAGCCACACCTCTCTTACAACTTCAACATAAAATAAGAATCCATTCTCACAGCTTAGCCTCCTATTTAAGAATTATAAATGAAAGTAACTTCCACCACACATAAAAACTGTCAATTGTCCTAAACAGCCCCTGCAGTTGTTCGCACAGAAAATTGTTGAGATAGGTCTTGTTCCAATCGTGCCCACAATAGGCACTGTCAATTTTCTGGGAGGGACTGACACAGCGCGAAGATATTTGTAGATGCGAAGATGTCAGATATTTAGGGGCATGTGACTAGGCGGTGAGGAAACGGTGGCCAGTCACTGTCCCCCTGCTGGCCACATGTTGACCTCCTAGTAGCCAGGTGCTCGACATTTCTGGTCCTCATATCACGCACGTGGCATTCTCAATAAATCTGAGCTGCGCAACGATAGCTGGCCTTCTTGTTATGGCATGCTATTAACCGAGGTGCGGAGGTCATCATGCGTCAGCGTGAACGGACGCTGCCTCGTCAGTTTTGCTGTTTTCCCTATAGGGAATTGTAGAGACTGCATGGAATACCGTCATTTTAATGAGCTGCAGCAGGAATGTAGACACCGTCATAGAAATTCTATCGTCCATGCTTTAAGTTTCCTTCCCATGCTTTATTCAAAATAGCCTTTTATGAATTACTAGTCATCTTCCTATCATAACAATTCCCACCCAAAAAGGTTCCGGAATGTTCCCTACCTTAATCTAACGAAACTCGCAGAGCCTCGGCTGCAGCTTCGGCCGCTGTAATCAAACCGTTCTTTTTATGTATCTTAACTGACGTTGTCAGCGTGCGGCGGGTGACCATGGCGCAAGGGCGGAGGGAGAACACGCAGGTGAACCTAAACGAACTTTGCCGAAACTTTTAATTTACACCCTGCTGCTACCTGCTGCGCTGTCGCCGCAGCAGCGAACACGTCAGCAACAACGCCTTCTAGGGGGAGGGAGAATCTACCGCACGGCGCGAAGGAGCCCAGGTCCTGCCCTGCTGCCCGAGAGGCTCACCTGCAGTCCTGGTGGCACTAGATAAGCGAGGCAACAGGGCTGTGGGAGTTTCTGCCATTACGTAATGCGCGTAAACCCTAGGAAAAACGTCCCGTGGCACCATCCATCAACATGCCCAGCAAGCAGCTCTACTTTGTTGTTCGTAGATGTGGTTGTCGATGGAAGCGTCCGCTCGCGGTAAATGTCCCAGCGTTCTTTGTATCACGTGCTGGACCCATCCTGTCATCTTCGGCACGCGGTGAACGCTGGTCGCGCAGGTCGCCATAAATAAAAAGCGGGAAAGAAAGACGGGCGCGCTGTCACTCGTGGAGAAATCCCAAGGGAAGAAAAGTGGCTCATGAGGGACGCTCCCCAGAACTCGTGTTCTGCTGTCAGTATCTAAGAGCCTTCCTAGAATACAGCACGCCTTTCCTGCAGTGTGCTTCATACATCTTCTATCGACGAAGAGGTAGTCCGTGAATTTTTTTACCACTCGCGAAAAGGTAGATACACTTCGATCTTGTCCTTAGCTTGCTGCTGATAGAAGCATCTTCATAGCGGTATGAATGCTTTTACATATCACCTTCACCTTGAAAACTACGCAAAAAAAAAACACAGGACAGACCAAGAGATACGCACACGAGCGGAGACTTCCAGCACCTGTATGATATTGTGCTGTGAATGGTGAGGCTCTACGAAGATAATTGCCCTTGATTTTGCTCTTTGCTGTTTCTATGTGGCTGTGGTACAGGGCATAAAAAGGCTACTTGTAATTTTTGTAACAAAAGTTGGAAGTCTGCGCTTGTGTGTGCCCCTTTCTCGGTCCTGTGCTTTTTGCGTAATTTCGAAGATGAACATAACTCGTCAACTAGCGCGCCAGAAGTCACTTCTACGTTA
The DNA here is from genome assembly GCA_030143305.2 of Amblyomma americanum. Taxonomy (NCBI): domain Eukaryota; kingdom Metazoa; phylum Arthropoda; class Arachnida; order Ixodida; family Ixodidae; genus Amblyomma; species Amblyomma americanum. The sequence goes on along the minus strand of JARKHS020027750.1, from coordinate 26,788 downwards.
TATTTCGCGTTCTAACCGCAGAATGGTAAAATATAAATAGTGTGATCATGATAGTCACAAAACTTTCTATTTTAGTATTTGGTTCCTTGTTCTAGCGGCACGCTATCATCGAAGAACAATTATAATTATATTTGATATTATGCTAAAATTCCTAGTAGCATAAACACTTTGGATTGACAGCCAAATGTCGCGAAATACAGCACTGCTGTCAACACTGCAGCATGCAGCACCTCGCTAAATCACTTATTCTGATGCTACGACTAGAGTTCCATGTTTCTACTTAAAGTTCGGTCACACTTCAGAAGCTGTGATATCAAAAATTCTATAAATATTGTAAAAAAAGGAACGCAACTGTGCAAAATTAAAAATTAATGTATGAATTGTAGGCATTTATTGAAATATAATCAAGGCTTATCTTTAGCTACTGCTCCTATACGTTAATTTTGGTAAATATCATAATGGTAGCTTTCAATATTTTGTTGTTTTACCATATTTTATTGGAGCAACTTTTAAAATCTTATCCCGCCTTAATAGGCATGTGTTCAATCTCCCTCAAGCTGTTTTTTTTTGCAAATTGTGCAAACTGTAGTGGTATATTTTGTTTTTTCTTTTTCTGCTGTCGAGTACACTGCGCTACACTGCGCTGTACGCAGTGTAGCAAATTAGAAAGCAGGAAGTCGAACCCTCTCCCATCAGTTGCGTTTCACTAATTTCAACTTTCTTGTACAATTTCCTGTAGCAGGATTTACGCTATATTGCTACTTTGCGATTGCATCAATCAATGCTCGCATCGAGGTTCCAGGTGCCAAAAGTCGGCTGACAAAGCAGGTGACCTTGTTGTTGTCCAGGAGAAATGAAAGCAGCACGGTTATCGGAATATTGCGTGTCGCATAGCTCACGGCTGATATAAAAATGAATGCGGTCAAGAGCGCCAAATCCTCGCAGCAGAATAACAGGCAGTGTATCTACAAAACGAGAACGCCTCCAGATACAGATCCACATTGTTACGTGCCAGATTCCTAGCATAGGAGAGACGACATATAGCGAATGTCCTCGTTTGCCTCGTTTCTTGTGTAACAGTGCTCTCTACCGCCAGTCTGAATTTTATCATGGATCGAAATTTGTCTTATCAACAGAACCAGTTTGTATATGCCAATAACTCTGATTCTTCTCCATCTTCAGTTTACTCTATGTTTATGTACTGGGACCATTACTTTTCCTTACCTACATTAATGACTTGCCTGACCACATTAACTCTCCTATTAGATTGTTCGCAGATGACTGCGTAATTTACTGAACCATTTTTTCTATTTCTGCCTCCGCCCAAGTTCAGTCTGACATTAACAGCATATCCGACTGGTGTGACATCTGGAACATGCGCTTTAACCCTAATAAGGGCAGAGCAATGCGAATTGCCGGAACCCGCCTCCTGTTTCCATTGAGCTTTTTGACTACCAGATCGATGGCCTTTCCCTACAACAGGTAGCATCTTAAAAATACCTAGGTGTTTACTTAACCAGCAGTCTGTACTGCCGAACACATATAAAGTTCATTTGTAGCAATGAAAATCGCATGCTTGGATATTTAAGGCCAAGTTTCACAATGGCACCGTCCTTTTTTAAACGTTTACTATATAAATCACTCGTACGTTAAAAACTGCAATATGCATGCTTTGTGTGCGGTCCTGGTCTCCGATGTCACACTCAAAAGTTGGAGTCTGCGCAGAATTGCTGTCCAATATTTATACCTCCCAACTACTCTCGTTTATCTCGTGTACCAAATATGAAAGCTACTTTGAACCTTCCACTTCTTTCCTTACGAAGAAAAGTATCTCACTTATCTCTCTTTCAAAATAATCTATGATCACAATCGCTATCCTAAAGAAGAGCTTCATTCTGAACCAGAATATGTTTCCTCCCGTGGAGACCACACTCATAACGTAGTTATCCCCTTTTGACGCATGAACACACATTTTCACTCATTTATTCCCAAGACAAGCAATCAGTGAAGCCACCTGTGGAACAGCGCTGTGTTTGTATCTTTCTTAGCCCCGTTATTCGTGCTTTGTGGCTTCAGTTGGAACCACCTGCTCACCTCTATTGCCAAAATTACCGACTCTGTTTTGTTCACGAAGAAGAAGTGGTGGTACTGAAGGTTCCTTACTCAGTTGAAGAAGAAGAAGAGCGTGTGAGGAACCTCAGGCGGGCGTGGTCTCACTGGGCGGTGACTGTTCGTATCACTAGCTTCTGATTGCTTGATTGTCTTTCGCTTTTGTAGGGCGCTTGCAGGTCGCTAGGGGCGCATGTCGACGTCCTCTCCTGGCCAGGGGAACTCCCTCTGGTCGGCCAGCCTCCCCCTAACCAACTCCCCCTGGACGCCTTCTTTCGGGGTGGCGTCGGCACTATTCCCGTGGCTTTGGTTCCATCGGATGGTGGCGCCATTCGACTCAATAACCCGGATGCGGTTCAGACTGCGCTACAGGCGATAACGCCTCACTTCTTAAAATCTGTGATGTCCGGCAGTACGGCAGAAGAGGCGTGGTGTGCAGGTCGGCAGACCAGGCCTGCATCATGGATTTGTTAACGTGCACAGCTTTTGGAAGCCAATCGGTAAGCGCATTTATACCGCCGCACTTGGCGTGCTCTAAAGGTCTGGGGCGAGGGGTTGACCCACGCCTTAGCCCTAAGGAAGCGCTAGAGAAACTCTCCTCCGCAGGGGTGATTTCTGTACAACAGTGCACTCGCGTCGTCGAGGAAACAAAACTTCCAACTAAAAGGGTAATTGCCACTTTACGGGTCTCTCCTGTCCATCTGAGTTGAAGGTGTGGCCCCTGGTTTTCAGGTTCGATCCGTATTCTTCAAGGCCACTTCAATGCCGCAACTGCTGGAGGTTTGGCCACAGCGCGAACGCCTGCAAGTCGAGCTCAAGGTGCAGTGTGTGTGGTGGTAATCATGACCGTGAAGGACGGTGTTCAAAAGATGAGATGTGTTGCTTGTGCAGCGGTAGTCACTCCGCCACGTATTCTAATTGTCCTGCAAGGGCTGAGGAGGTTAAGGTGCTGGAAGTGTTAGAAAAGCGCCGGTGCTCAAGGCGCGAAGCTATGGCTATTGTTAAGGAAAGGACGTACGGGTACTCAAGTGTGGCAGCACGGCAGACGACTGCGGTCGTGGATTCAAGCCTGTCAGATGCGATTGCTACAGCGGTTGAAAAGGCAATGGCCAAGGTCATGGATCAGCTAGTGAATTCAGTAACAGAGTGCATATCGCAAGTCATGGTGGCGCAAATGATCTCTTCAATAATGACCTCCAATGCTGCGTTGAAGTCATCCGTGGATCCTGCAGTACCTACTGAACTCAGTGCGGAGACGCCTTCCCTTGTTTCAATGCAGCCGTAAAAAGAGCGTACGCCTCCAACTCTTTCAAATCGATTTTCTCCTCATGTCATTGCGCTTCTAGAAACCTGGTTGTCGAAAGAGTTTTCATTTCAAATGGAACATTATCGAATTTTTAGAATGGACCGCCCATCAAAAGGGGGGGGGGCGGTTTGCTTCTGCTGGTTTCATCCAGATTCTGTCACAAGGCACGATTGGTGTTTCAGCGTGTGGACGCTCATTGCGAAATTCAGGCAGTGGATCTTTCAGTTCCTGGTTTCCATCCCATTACTGTCGCAATTGTATATTTTCCATCTGGGGTTCATGACACACGGCCATTAGATTCCTTACTCTCTGTCAGCAGATCACATGTGTTGCTTGTTGGGGATTTCAATTCGCATCACTTGACTTGAGGTTATCGAACAGACCAGTGCGGTTTGCGTTTATGGGATTGGGCTTGTGTGAATAACCTAAACTGTCATAACTCGGGTTTTCCGACTTTTCTCCGTGGGCACTCCCGATCAGCATTGGATTTAACGTTTTCAACCCCAGGGGTAGCAGTTTCCTCCTGGACTCCGGTTGACTCTGCAACAAACAGTGACCATTTCCCAGTCACTTTTGACATTGTGTGTCCGATGACTTCTATCGGCGGATTCAGTTGCACCCTAGTCGATTACAACAAGTTCAAAAGTTCACTCACTTGAGAACTACACTCTTTGCCGAATTTGTCTCAGGAGAGCAGGGTGTTAAGCTTATGCTCTATTTTAGATCGGCTACGGAGGCAATTGGAGTTTACACTGTGCGATAGCATAGGCACTTCTCTGAGCCCTTGGTGGAATGCAGAATGTTCAAAGGATTATAGGCGGCGCAAGGCAGCCTGGAAGAAACTTATCCATAATCATTGTCCCCGGAATTGGATCGATTATAAGTTTCTTGCAGTTACCTTCAAGCGCACTCGCTAGGGCAAAAGAAAAATATGATAAAGAGAATTATGACCGTCTATCAAAATCTAATAAAAGACATGCCTTGTTTCGCTTTCTGTGGTCAAGAAACAGGCTGCCACTGCCTCATAACATTCCCTCTAATGTGCTGACTCCAGTAGAGCTTGCCAGGTAATTAGAAGAAATTGGCAAAGTCTTGGAACACCGTTTTTCGGCTGCGCTCTCTCGCCCTCAACTGCTTAGGAATCACTATGATGATTTCCATAATGTCTCGGTTTCTGAGCTCTCCCAGGTGATAAATCGGTTACCTTCTGTAGCTCCTGGTCCTGACCGTGTCACCTCTGCGATGATTAAAATACTGTTCGACGAATCCCCCAATGCAATATTGGAGCTGGTAAATTACTCTATTAGAACCCCATGGATCCCGGATGTATGGCGTGTTTCCAAAATTTTCCCGGTGCTTAAAAAGCCAGGCGAAGGGTTGGTCTTAGACAACATTCGACCAATTTCATTGACATCGAATCTGGTGAAATTGGTTGAACGCGTGCTGTATGGACGAATCATGCCCATTATTACTGAAAAGGGACTACTCAACCCCTGTCAGATTGGTTTCAAGCCTGGGTGCTCTATATGGTGTGCGCATACTGACCTCGAAAGCCGTGTCCGACTAGCGCGCCGGCGTCGACAGTATGCTGCGCTGGTAACTCTAGACATCTCGAAAGCATATGACAGTGTCGAACATGGGCCTCTGATGTACAGACTACGGGCTCTGGGCTTGCCAAGTTATTTTGTGGAATGGGTGTCAGCTTTCCTGGCTGACAGAGAATTTTATTGTCAACGCGGAGTTTCTACAAGGAAATTTTGTGGTATTGTATTCTGTAGTTATGTTTGTATAAACTAGGTGGCGCTAGGCATGCGCCCTATCTGGTCAGCTGACTCGCACATCTGTATATATATTCATCATTGAACTGGAATAAAGGGGAGTTGGTCGAAGAGGTACGTGGCGGGTGCTTGACGTGGTGGTGCTCCGGCTGCTCCGGGCAGTCGGACCGGGCAGTTCCCCCAACGGTACGGGATACAACAAATTTCATCAATCTAGAGGTGTGCCTCAAGGTGCAGTTCTCTCCCCTGTTCTATTCAAACTCTTACTCAGTTCGATTCCGACCTCCCCTGACGTGATTACGTACGTGTATGCAGACGATATAGCTTTCTTTGCTGCTGCGAGTGATTTACATTCTGTGTATACGGTTTTACAGTCAGATTTAAATTCCCTTGACCGATGGTTATCTGAATTACACTTAAGTCTTAATGTAAACAAGTGCGCTTTTTTACCTTTTCCGGTTGCTCAACAGGTACATATTTCATTGTCTTATCGTCATCATGTCATTCCTCAGGTATGTTCCCTAAAGTATCTCGGGGTAACTTATGACTCCTCTCTCTCTTGGCGGTCACATATAGATCAGGTTGCTGCGAAAGGGATTCGGGTGGTAGGCCTTCTGCGAAGGATGAGTAGCCCTCGCTGCTGTATGCGCAGACATGCTCTTCTGCCGATTTACAAATTGTATATCCGGCCAATCTTGAAATTCGGTTGCGCTTGTTTTCTGGAGCAGCTGCATACAAACTGCGCCCACTTCTGCTCTTAGAGCGAGAAGCTCTGCGCCTGTGTTTAGGTCTCCCTAAATACGTGGCAAACAATGTTTTCTATCTGGAAGCGCGGGTGCCGTCTCTTACTGCAAGGTTTCGCCTTTTGACACTACAAACGTTTTTAAAGTTTTGTGACTCGGAGCAGGATGCATCCGAGTTGATCTTCCTAGGGCAGCGAGCGGAGTTCTTGGGTGTCGGATGGTCTCGCCTTCAAACTCCCCAAATCTGTTTCGTTGAATCTTTGCTGGGCCCACTCAATGTGCGAATACCTGAAATTGTTCCGGTGCGGTCCATCCCCGCAACTGTGTCTATCATCTACGATGACATTTATCCATGTAATTCAAAATTACTGCCTTTCTCATGGTTAAATGGTATGTTGCAGGGTTATTTGTCGACCTTCAGCTCACATGTGGCAATTGCGACCGATGGCTCGGTATGTGCAGAAAAGGCAGGTGTACGTATTTACTCCCAGTCCCTTGACTGGTCTTTTTCTCTCCGTCTCCAAGATTTCACTCCTATCTATCTGGCTGAGTTTCTAGCAGTGGTTCTCGCTCTGCGCAAGGTACCAATTTCTTTATCAGCAGTAATAATAATTACGGACTCGTTATCTCTATGCACTTAACTCTCGACGTCCACTGAATCGCAGCTCTTTCGGATACTAAAATTCCTGATCCCTCCACACATCACATCAATTCGATTTGTTTGGGTTCCTGGGCACAGGGGTCTTCTATTAAATGAATCAGCTGATGCTTTAGCGAAGGCAGCCCTGAGTGGACCGATTGTTGACCCGCTTCCAACAACTGCTTACATCACGCCGGCACGCTTTCGACGGTACACTGTAATGAACGAATTGGGCGCATCAGCGCTTACTTCCTTGGATGACTTCCAGCACCTACTGTTCCCTTGGAGAAGCTCAGTCTGGCGATCGCGCAATCTTGAAGTTTCCTTCACGAGGCTTCGTTGCCGGGTGCCGCAACTAAATTTTTACCTCTACAGGCCTGGTCTGGCGATCTCCCCATTGTGTCCGTATTGTGCGGAGCCGGAAACAATAGAGCACTTTCTTCTTTTTTGCCGTCGCTACTCATCGATTAGGAGGCGACTATTAGAAGTTCCAATACAGAATCTCAGTTTGCGCCTGTCTTCTGCGGTTATTCTCTCTTGGCGCTTCTATGCTTGGCCATACCAATGGGAATGTTTGCTCTGCCATTCACAATTATCTCCTAGAATCAAAACGTCTACCATCATGAGCTTTCGCCCTGCCCATCCCATTATCAGCTTCTGTATTTCGGTTTTTACACCCACTTATAGTAATACCTACCCCTTCTTTGCCTAAATTTTAGTTTTTATGCCCCCCTACCCTCCTGCAACCACCTCGGCTACGGAAACTGTGCGATCTAAATTTTGGTATGTCATCCCATGCTTGCCACATGCAACTGGTCATTTAAATAGTCACCGCCTGGTTATGGTAAATCCCCCTTGTGGGTATGTGCCATTGTGTGGGGTCAACAACAACAACAACACTTTCCTGCAGTTTTTCACTTCTGTGCGCGAACCGTGTCCTCGTCATTCTTCGGCATGGCGGGCGCACATCCCCTGCGCCCTCCCTTCGTCGCCGTCGAGAAGACTGCGGCTCTACCGGCTGGCAACTCCAGTGCCACGAACGTCGCTGATGTGGAGCTTCCAGATTCGTCTGACGAATCCACGGCGACAGAGGTGGAATCTGACAGCACCAGCTTCGCGCTTGTTGAATCGCGCCGCATGAAAAGGAAGTTGCGCCCGACATCAACAGCGGGTGAGTTGCCTACGAGGACTGTCGACAAGCCAGGAGTTTTCTCAGTGACCTTAGTTCCTACAACGCAGACGGCTAATCTGAACACCAATAAGAGATAGCGGCTAACCCAGTTTTTCGACCGGTTGATTCCGGAAGAAGTCTGCGAAGCCAGAATTACTGCATGGAAGAATATCCTGACCATAAATATTAAATCTCAGGCATCAGTGGACCAGCTGACAAACTGGTGTCCTTGGTGGCAAGGCGGTCCGCTCCCACGTTGCTCACGGGAAGCGGACTAGCACTGCAGTTGTCACGTATGTTGACCCGCAGATTGACGACAAGGACCTCCGGGCGCTGATCAATTCTACGCCTCGGATAGTTGTCAGTCATCGTTTCGGCCGCTACAAGAGTGTCAAGTTAGTTTTTGGAACTGAATCTCTCCTATCCTACGTCAAGGTGGGCTATGTGAGGCATCCTGTCCGCCTGTATGTTCCAACGTCTGTTCAGTGCCACAGTGCAACAAGATAGGATATGTGAGTGCTGTTTGCAAAAACGAGGTACCCTCCCGTAGATGCGGCGGGATGCAGCAGCATGACACCTGCACGACAGAGACTATAAAGTGCGCCAACTGCTCGGATGCCCATGAGGCAACAGCTAAGGACTGCCTTAAGATGAAAAACAAACGAATCATCCTGAAGATGATGATGAAGGACAATTCGAGCCACCAAGAAGCGGCTGCGCGTACTTGTCGGCGCAAACATCGTTCCCGGCGCCATCGTCCGGATCCACACAATACAACTAGTTTAGCTGCACCAGTGTGGCAGCAAGTATCAGCTCAGCCAGCACAGCAGTATGAGCCTAAAACCGATAACAAGACGCCTGCGGCAGGGTCTCATGTTACTGCAGTGGCTCAGTCCGATGCGGTACTTATGAACTTCCACTGATGCTGAATTGCCTGCTCTGCCATCCAAGGACATTGCCACGGCAGGACCAAGACTGGTTACCACTCAAGCTGACACTGCTGGCAAACCCGAAGGTCAGGGTGTGATCAGTGTGTTTAAAAGGCTTGTGTGTTCAATGCGCGTGCTGCTTTCAGGCATTTGCACGCCAGCAGCAAGGACTGTTGTGCAGTTTTTCAACAAACATCGGTGTCCCGGCGCAGGGAGGGAGTTCCTCAGGGAGTATTTCTCAGCCCACCCTATTTATCGTGGCGTTTATTGGACTGGTGAGTGAACTTCCCACTAACCTTCACATCAGTGCCTATACTAATGATATCTGCATCTGGGCTTCAGGTTCGACATGTCCGAAAATGCGCGCGAGATTACAATGTGCCATGTCATCTACTTCAAGGCACCTACGGCGTCCGGGTTCGCACTTAGCAGCTGAAAAATGTGCGATGTTCGCATTCACGCGCAAGTCTACCTTGCTCTTCCCGGTAACACTTCAAGGGGTTGCTATACCATACGCCTCCCACCACAGATTATTAGGCATTATCATCGACCGCGATCTGTCATGGTCGAGGTATATAAATAAGCTATAGAAAACACTCACTCTTTGTTGACATGTCCTTGGCTTCGTAGCAGGCATTAAATCGGGCCTAACGGAGCGTTCCTTGCGGAGACTTTACTCTCTTTATAGGCTACATTCCTTACAGCGTTCCTATGCTCTCTACCATCAACATTTCCTGCTTGCGGGCATTAGAGAGTGTTCAAGCACAGGCGCTCAAGATATTCCTCGGATTACCATGTTGTACCTCGAACAAAGGCACGATTGAGGAATCTTGTGCGTACCCAATATCGATCTACATGTTACACAAATCACTTCACGTATATTTACGCGCGCTCACAGGCCACTGCTGTCACCCGCTGACGAAAATTTTTGATGAGCGACCGGACAGCAGTTTTGCACGTGCACTGCGCTGCCATCGATCTGAATTTGCATCAGACTATGCCTTGCTGCATCATCTCTTGCAGCCACCATGAATGATGGCTCAGCCTTCAGTATTCCTGCATGTCCCTGGCATACTAGAGAAATCTGTGATGCCGGTTACCGGACTGAAGCAACTTGCTCTTGCCTACATCTTTTCAGGATTCCAAAACTGTTTGCACGTATTCACTGATTGATCTGCGTCATCAAAGCCATCGACGGCAGCTTTGGTAATCCTCGCTCAGCAGACGACCCGGAGATTCATTTCAGGACATAATTCTACTTCAACCGCTGCAGAACGTGTGGGCCTTCGGGAAGCGATTCGCCGCATCTGGGGAGAACCGCCACAGGAGTTGTGCATTTTCACAGACTCTAAACCTGCTCTACAAATTTTGGGATGCATCCTACGCCACACCGCCTACCAGGCTATGGCTCTTGATATCACTAGACTCCTGTAATCTGCTCAAGAAAAAGGCCACCGTATAGTGTTCCAGTGGATTCCTGAACACTGCGAACTCGATGGAAATGAGACCGCCGACGCTGAAGCAAGGAGCGCCTTCAACAGTTGCCTGCCCACAACTGTGCCGTTCTCTAGACCGGAAACCACTTGCCTTTTTTCGGGATCTACGAGGAGTACGACGGCTAGATACTGGGCCCTGACAGACCCTCGACACATCCTCCTTAAACGGCTAGATCCTGCGATGGCATTTTCTGTTCCTCGCTGAATACCACGGCCTATTTCATGTTTAATACATAGACTACGTTTAAACGTCGCCTTCACGCGCAAGTACTTGCACAAAATTCGACAACCGGACTCCCCGGACTGCACCACATGTGACCTGCTAGAGACTGTAGAGCATGTTTTAGTGTCGCGCCCAACACATGCACAATACAGACTCATGCTGGCATCTACTTTGAAGTCCTTGGACACCAGGCCCCTCTCAGAGGATTTGATCCTCGGCGCTTGGCCAGACAGTTCAAAAACTGTGTAGGCCAAGCAAGCGCCTTCACTCTTTTTTACCCAAACGGGCCCTGACTCGCATTTGTGCTGTTAGAAAGTGTGCCTTGTCTTTCGTCTTTTTTCATCTACCTCCGCGCATCATACTCGTCTCCCATCATGATCCTCTTTTTTCAGTTTCTGTTCCCCAGTCCAGAGTAGCAGCCCTGATGTTCACTTTTACGGCCAGCCTCTCTGCTTTTCCTGTCAATAAACTCTCTCTCTGCTCTCGAAGAACATGTTTACTCACAGTTACCTGCATTTTACTGCGCGTTATTGTTGTTTCTATAAATAAAATGGACTGAGTCTTGAGAATGGACACGCTGTGCTGAAACGTCGGCTCAAAATAAATCCCTGCCTAACTCAAGCGTTTTTCAAATCTGCACACACACACACACACACACACACACACACACACACACACACACACACACACACACACACACACACACACACACACACACACACACACACACACACACACACACACACACACACACACACACACACACACACACACACACACACACACACATATATATATATATATATATATATATAAACGCAATAGAGTGGGCGCACGGTGGAAAAAGTAAGTCTTTATTCTAACGTTTCGACCAGGGTCTGGCCTTAGAGTCTGAGTCAGACCCTGGTCGAAACGTTCGAATAAATACTTACTTTTTCCACCGTGCGCCCACTCTATTGCATTTATGTTGTACCGGATCCATCCGACCTTCACCCCCTGCATGCATATACATATATATATATATATATATATATATATATATATATATATATATATATATATATATATATATATATATATATATATATATATTTTACCGATATATATATAAACACTCAAACTATAGTATGAATGTGCCCTGCGTTGAAATTTTTAGGCTGTATGAAAACTAGATATGGATTTTCAACTGCGGGTAAATAAAATTGAAAATGCATATCTGGTTTTCATATATCCTAAAAAATTCAACGCAGGGCACATTCATACTATATTTCGAGTAATTATCAGGCAACACATTAAATTAAGCATGAAGACAGCCGGTACTTGTTATGTTTCTGATGCAAGAAGCTGAGCTCGTGATGGTTGGTTTGAAGCACCGCACTGTCCTGTATTGTGACGCATATATGTTGTAGAAGTGAAATTTTTACCGAAACCGTAGTGTCTTCTCACATTCCAGCCAACCCTCTCTTGAAATACTAAATCAATAGCATCAAAAGCCCCTCAATAAGGGGCCGGCTATCTACCTGTCGAAACATCCGGTGTTTCATAAACTTTTGTTGCAGCATGAATATAAAACTTGATCATTAAATTTACGCTCGTGCGCACTGTTGATCTTGAACGGCAATCCTCTACATTCTGAATAGATACCCGTATAGAGTTTGCTCTTGCCTTCCTTTGTGTACCATCACCATGGGGGTACCATGCTGGTTATTTCTATAGTTCGGAAGGAAAAAAAAGGTCTCAAAGATAGGCGACCACTGCTTGAAACTTTAGAAGAGATAATTTTACTCCCATCTTCTGTGCGTTAGAATCCCTGAGAGCCACCTTTAATAAATTTGTAATTGATATTCAGCGTCTAGCATAGGTCGAAATAGATGGCCACGTCATTAGAGATGTGGCTGTCTTTGTGTAAGCCCTTTTCCCTCTAAGTTGCGCTCTAAGTTACAGCGATTTAATTTTTTTCACGCTACCCTTAATAAGTTTCTCCTGCTACACCTTAAGTTAATGTTTTCGATTTTCTCCAACACCCGCCCAAGAAACTGGGCTTACTGGCGTACCGCCACCTGCTTAAAGAATGTAACCAGCGAATGCCACCAGAACCGTCATTAGGCGGTGCCGTCTCATATTCGTCTATTCTCACAAGAACGCAATGTTCTCTGGCGTAAACCTAAGGGGTGGTGCGCGCTCAATTCTTGACATCCTGCCAGCAGGAGTAAAATACCTTCTTTTGTATCCAGTCATCTCTTTGCTGCAGTCTCCAGTTCCTATGCAGCTTCCTAGACTTTTTCCGTATTAAAATTAACACTAAGAGCTTTACGCATGCAAAAGAGACGCCAGTTTTGTTATTTTAGAAATTCTCAGCAAGATTTAATGACCTGTGTGGCGCGTCCTTCAACAAGCAATTTTATTCCCTTCAGTGTCTCTGCAAAGTTCATGTTTTTCTCTTTGCTTGGCCTTTAAGAACACTGGTGCAATAGAGGCAAAAAACGCAGAAAAAAACATTGTGGTTGTTCCTCTGTCAAGCCACTTTGTATGGAGAACGCGTACCATCTTTTTAAGTTTCATGCTTTTTGATCACGTTCGCGGAATCATAGAAATCTTGCTCGTTAAAGGCACCAGGACGTGATTTTAGAGACGAAAAAGATGGCAGGACAATGTTCCCCTCACTTTGCACTTTATTCCACTAAAGCACACATTTTACATATCTCTCGATAGCACCTGCACAAGCCTCACGTACATGGCTGCAAGAAGGTGTCCAAACATACGTGCTAGAAGTACATTCTCAGCCGCTGCCATGAAACAGTAATTTTTTGTGCCAGCTAAACTGTATTTTTTCCTCATAAACAACTTTTTAATGCAACGGTGCTGCAAATTCACAAAAACGGGGCGGAGTCAAGCGGTAAAATTAATTTACTTCATAGCGGTTCTCGCTCAATATGCAAAGCGTGGCTAGTGAAATATTACTATTGCAGATCACCTGTCCAGGTTATGTCGTTCAGAGACAAGGTCGAAAAAAGATCTGGACAAAAAAATAAGGCTGCTGAGAAACTAATAAATCTTTACAACCGCACGCGGCTATTTATGCTCATAAATTCAACTGCAGCCAAACCATTTTTCTGTATTTTATACACAGTTATGATTTTTATTTTCGCTGCTAGCTACGCACTTCGATGTGAGTTAGCAAGCAACGAATAGTATTGTGGTAAATGAAAGTAAGTTTTTAATTCTTCATGTTACTTGTGCGGATCTGAGGTCCGCAAAAATCTCGAATTGTTACACACTTGTATTATTTGGCACCATAGTATTAAATAAATCATGATAGCAGTTCTTTGTGACTTAGAATAAAACTCCTCCACAACATATTAAATAATTGGAGACAGTTCATTTTGATGGAGGTGGTCTCATTACACCTTAAGACTGCTTAAAGAGAGATGAAAGTTTTGTGATCAAAATATTGCATAGGCAGCGTGACCACACCACATGACTAAAAAGGCACATGTGTTTGTTCGGAAAAATTACATGGCCTAAGCTTTTGCTTAACAGGAACAATTAAGCGAAAAGCTGCCCAGCGGTGGTGCTTCCTTTTCTGTTCGACACCAGCATAACGACCGCGGTCTCCAAGAGTCGGCCGAGAATCGCTGCCTTCTTCGCACGGCATGAATTTGAAGCAGATCTGTGACATTTTACAGTGTCATAATACAACATTTTGGGCGAGTTGGTCACCTACATTCATTATTACAGCGCAAAGACGGCACAGAACAAGAAGGGAATACAACATTTTGGGCGAGTTGGTTACCTACATTCATTATTACAGCGCAAAGACGGCACAGAACAAGAAGGGGACACAACAGCGCTGACTGTCAACTAAGTTTTATTCGAGACCAGTAGGGTTTTTTATACCACCTGGTGATCAAAACAGGAAAAAAACATACAAGAATAGCTGTAGGCATGCGCAAGGGTACAAGAACGGCGGTTATCCGGCACGTGTTAGATTTCACATTCTAGATATTTCATCTCTTTCTGGGACAATGCCACGGATGGTGCGCTTATGCACTCGTCCTGCAGTCTTATAATCATAGCAGCTTCTATTATTTCTCTTGTTAGTGTGTCTCGGTGTTTCCCTATGACACTGCATTGCCTGTACATAGGTTCACATTTTTTATCCTCGCTGTCATCTGCGCTGCAGTCCCTGCAATGTTTGGCTACGTGGCCTGAAGTAGCCACACGTGCGACATTGTCACTGTGCTCTTTTAGCCTTTTGTTGAGACAGCGGCCAGTCTGCCCGATATATTTTTTCCCACAGGACATGGGCAGTGAATATACCACGCCTTCTTTACAAGGGACAAAATGATCCCCGTGCTTAACTTTACACCTGCGCGTTTCGTTAGTCGTGCAGTTAACTTTTTTGCACAAGCTGGAAAGCTTTTCCGGCGCTGAAAATACTACGTCAACGCCTGCCCTACTTCCAATTTTTCGGAGGTTGTGCGACACCTGATGGAGATAAGGCAAAACAACAACCTTTCTTATTTCCCTTTGCCTAACCGGTTCTCTAGTGTGGCGAGGTCTCAGGTTTTTTAGCTGCTTTTCTGCCACTGACACTAGTACATCGGACGGATAACCAGCCATCGTAAGGCGATCAACTTGTTTCGCAAAGCTTAGTTCCATACTATGCTGGCAACACTTCTTTAAAACATTATTAAAAACAGAATGAATAATGGCCCTTTTTACAAGTTTCGAATGGGCTGATGCATATGGCAGGATGGGTTTTTTTGCCCGAGGCTCGTACGACCAACACACATGGGACGGAGTGAAATGAAGGCTGAGATCTAAGAACCTGATAGAATCATTAAGTGGGGTTTCATGTGTTAAAACCAGTGGTTTAAGACACTCTGTGAATACTGAATGAATATTCAAGAACTGCTGCTCAAAACTGAGGTTGTCATTCTGTACTAACACAAAGTAATCGTCAACAAATCTAAAAATGCGGCACACACAGAACCCTTCCAAACGATCTTGCAGTGTTTTGTCACGCAAGGCCAAAAACATATCGCTAAGAACCGGGGCTAGGCACGAACCAATACATATCCCGTCCTTCTGAATGTACATATCCCCATTCCATTCTACAAAAGTCGAACAAAGATAAAACGATAACAATTCTAGGAAGGCATCGGCGGAAATTCCGCACTCGTTTTGGAAGGCTATAACACCATGCTTTTCGATGTGCTTATTTACAGCTGACAAGATTTCCGCCTGGGGAATTGTGTAATATAAGTCTTTTACGTCGACTGAAAATACCTGCAGCTTTTTATCGTGATCCCATCCTTTTAGGAAGGTGATTACTTCGTCAGAATTTCTTATTCTAAAAGGGTCATCAATCGTTAAAACGTTGAGTTTCTGTTGCAAGTATCTTGCGACGTGCTTCTGCCATGTCCCTGCTTCTGAAACTATTGCACGGAACGGCCAGTTGGGTTTATGGGTCTTTGCAGAGAAAAAAATCTCAAGGTTGCTCTTGTGGCAGTTCTCAATCATACTCGACAACTTGTTTAAATTCAACTTGTTGGTTAGCTTCTTTGCTTGGCTCTTAATTTTCGACATTTTTACATCATTGCGCTTGTCAAACACAGCAAGGACGCTGTCTATTGCTTTTGACATGTACACATCTCTGGTTAAAACAACAAAACCTCCATCCTTGTCTGCAGGAAGAAGAGACAGCGAGTTATCTTTCAACCAATTAACTGTTTTGAACAAGGGAAGCTTCCTGCCTGCCTGTCTGTACTTTGCTAAAACGTCGACACCTTCAGAGATGCAACGGTCTGCTTCGGTCTTCTCCGCGCGTCGGGAAACTTGTTTCACCATAGCCAAGAGCTCCGGTCTCGATGCTTTTGGCTCGACCGCAAACTTGGGCCCCCGGCCAAGGACTTGCCTGATGTTGTCGGGAAGGGAGATGCCCTCCATGACGTGGATTCGTTGCCCGGTAACTGGAGTCCTCTTAGGAAGAAGTGCACGAAGCGCTGGGAGGGTCTGTTGCCAAAGGAACTCGGTGGTGCGGTCAATGGACCGTGATAAATGGTGCCACTGTGCATTCGAATGTTCTGGCCCAGCATGGAACTGTACCAAAACCTTCAAGCGCTCCTTGTGCGCTCGCACTTGCTGAAGCCATTCAGACCTGAGAATCTTGCAGAGTCTTCTCCCATGGCTAGCTGAAGGTTGTACGCCGCCAAATAAGGCTGATACATCAGGTGGCAGGATTCTCTTGCGAACGCAAAACCCGAGTGAACGTGCTCGGCAAGCCGCCGCGGCGACTACTGGTATCACTTGAAAGAGATCAGGAACACATGTAAAAGAGCCCTTTGTACTAGAAATAAAGTTCCATAATACAACATTTTGGGCGAGTTGGTTACCTACATTCATTATTACAGCGCAAAGACGGCACAGAACAAGAAGGGGACACAACAGCGCTGACTGTCAACTAAGTTTTATTCGAGACCAGTAGGGTTTTTTATACCACCTGGTGATCAAAACAGGAAAAAAACATACAAGAATAGCTGTAGGCATGCGCAAGGGTACAAGAACGGCGGTTATCCGGCACGTGTTAGATTTCACATTCTAGATATTTCATCTCTTTCTGGGACAATGCCACGGATGGTGCGCTTATGCACTCGTCCTGCAGTCTTATAATCATAGCAGCTTCTATTATTTCTCTTGTTAGTGTGTCTCGGTGTTTCCCTATGACACTGCATTGCCTGTACATAGGTTCACATTTTTTATCCTCGCTGTCATCTGCGCTGCAGTCCCTGCAATGTTTGGCTACGTGGCCTGAAGTAGCCACACGTGCGACATTGTCACTGTGCTCTTTTAGCCTTTTGTTGAGACAGCGGCCAGTCTGCCCGATATATTTTTTCCCACAGGACATGGGCAGTGAATATACCACGCCTTCTTTACAAGGGACAAAATGATCCCCGTGCTTAACTTTACACCTGCGCGTTTCGTTAGTCGTGCAGTTAACTTTTTTGCACAAGCTGGAAAGCTTTTCCGGCGCTGAAAATACTACGTCAACGCCTGCCCTACTTCCAATTTTTCGGAGGTTGTGCGACACCTGATGGAGATAAGGCAAAACAACAACCTTTCTTATTTCCCTTTGCCTAACCGGTTCTCTAGTGTGGCGAGGTCTCAGGTTTTTTAGCTGCTTTTCTGCCACTGACACTAGTACATCGGACGGATAACCAGCCATCGTAAGGCGATCAACTTGTTTCGCAAAGCTTAGTTCCATACTATGCTGGCAACACTTCTTTAAAACATTATTAAAAACAGAATGAATAATGGCCCTTTTTACAAGTTTCGAATGGGCTGATGCATATGGCAGGATGGGTTTTTTTGCCCGAGGCTCGTACGACCAACACACATGGGACGGAGTGAAATGAAGGCTGAGATCTAAGAACCTGATAGAATCATTAAGTGGGGTTTCATGTGTTAAAACCAGTGGTTTAAGACACTCTGTGAATACTGAATGAATATTCAAGAACTGCTGCTCAAAACTGAGGTTGTCATTCTGTACTAACACAAAGTAATCGTCAACAAATCTAAAAATGCGGCACACACAGAACCCTTCCAAACGATCTTGCAGTGTTTTGTCACGCAAGGCCAAAAACATATCGCTAAGAACCGGGGCTAGGCACGAACCAATACATATCCCGTCCTTCTGAATGTACATATCCCCATTCCATTCTACAAAAGTCGAACAAAGATAAAACGATAACAATTCTAGGAAGGCATCGGCGGAAATTCCGCACTCGTTTTGGAAGGCTATAACACCATGCTTTTCGATGTGCTTATTTACAGCTGACAAGATTTCCGCCTGGGGAATTGTGTAATATAAGTCTTTTACGTCGACTGAAAATACCTGCAGCTTTTTATCGTGATCCCATCCTTTTAGGAAGGTGATTACTTCGTCAGAATTTCTTATTCTAAAAGGGTCATCAATCGTTAAAACGTTGAGTTTCTGTTGCAAGTATCTTGCGACGTGCTTCTGCCATGTCCCTGCTTCTGAAACTATTGCACGGAACGGCCAGTTGGGTTTATGGGTCTTTGCAGAGAAAAAAATCTCAAGGTTGCTCTTGTGGCAGTTCTCAATCATACTCGACAACTTGTTTAAATTCAACTTGTTGGTTAGCTTCTTTGCTTGGCTCTTAATTTTCGACATTTTTACATCATTGCGCTTGTCAAACACAGCAAGGACGCTGTCTATTGCTTTTGACATGTACACATCTCTGGTTAAAACAACAAAACCTCCATCCTTGTCTGCAGGAAGAAGAGACAGCGAGTTATCTTTCAACCAATTAACTGTTTTGAACAAGGGAAGCTTCCTGCCTGCCTGTCTGTACTTTGCTAAAACGTCGACACCTTCAGAGATGCAACGGTCTGCTTCGGTCTTCTCCGCGCGTCGGGAAACTTGTTTCACCATAGCCAAGAGCTCCGGTCTCGATGCTTTTGGCTCGACCGCAAACTTGGGCCCCCGGCCAAGGACTTGCCTGATGTTGTCGGGAAGGGAGATGCCCTCCATGACGTGGATTCGTTGCCCGGTAACTGGAGTCCTCTTAGGAAGAAGTGCACGAAGCGCTGGGAGGGTCTGTTGCCAAAGGAACTCGGTGGTGCGGTCAATGGACCGTGATAAATGGTGCCACTGTGCATTCGAATGTTCTGGCCCAGCATGGAACTGTACCAAAACCTTCAAGCGCTCCTTGTGCGCTCGCACTTGCTGAAGCCATTCAGACCTGAGAATCTTGCAGAGTCTTCTCCCATGGCTAGCTGAAGGTTGTACGCCGCCAAATAAGGCTGATACATCAGGTGGCAGGATTCTCTTGCGAACGCAAAACCCGAGTGAACGTGCTCGGCAAGCCGCCGCGGCGACTACTGGTATCACTTGAAAGAGATCAGGAACACATGTAAAAGAGCCCTTTGTACTAGAAATAAAGTTCCATAATACAACATTTTGGGCGAGTTGGTTACCTACATTCATTATTACAGCGCAAAGACGGCACAGAACAAGAAGGGGACACAACAGCGCTGACTGTCAACTAAGTTTTATTCGAGACCAGTAGGGTTTTTTATACCACCTGGTGATCAAAACAGGAAAAAAACATACAAGAATAGCTGTAGGCATGCGCAAGGGTACAAGAACGGCGGTTATCCGGCACGTGTTAGATTTCACATTCTAGATATTTCATCTCTTTCTGGGACAATGCCACGGATGGTGCGCTTATGCACTCGTCCTGCAGTCTTATAATCATAGCAGCTTCTATTATTTCTCTTGTTAGTGTGTCTCGGTGTTTCCCTATGACACTGCATTGCCTGTACATAGGTTCACATTTTTTATCCTCGCTGTCATCTGCGCTGCAGTCCCTGCAATGTTTGGCTACGTGGCCTGAAGTAGCCACACGTGCGACATTGTCACTGTGCTCTTTTAGCCTTTTGTTGAGACAGCGGCCAGTCTGCCCGATATATTTTTTCCCACAGGACATGGGCAGTGAATATACCACGCCTTCTTTACAAGGGACAAAATGATCCCCGTGCTTAACTTTACACCTGCGCGTTTCGTTAGTCGTGCAGTTAACTTTTTTGCACAAGCTGGAAAGCTTTTCCGGCGCTGAAAATACTACGTCAACGCCTGCCCTACTTCCAATTTTTCGGAGGTTGTGCGACACCTGATGGAGATAAGGCAAAACAACAACCTTTCTTATTTCCCTTTGCCTAACCGGTTCTCTAGTGTGGCGAGGTCTCAGGTTTTTTAGCTGCTTTTCTGCCACTGACACTAGTACATCGGACGGATAACCAGCCATCGTAAGGCGATCAACTTGTTTCGCAAAGCTTAGTTCCATACTATGCTGGCAACACTTCTTTAAAACATTATTAAAAACAGAATGAATAATGGCCCTTTTTACAAGTTTCGAATGGGCTGATGCATATGGCAGGATGGGTTTTTTTGCCCGAGGCTCGTACGACCAACACACATGGGACGGAGTGAAATGAAGGCTGAGATCTAAGAACCTGATAGAATCATTAAGTGGGGTTTCATGTGTTAAAACCAGTGGTTTAAGACACTCTGTGAATACTGAATGAATATTCAAGAACTGCTGCTCAAAACTGAGGTTGTCATTCTGTACTAACACAAAGTAATCGTCAACAAATCTAAAAATGCGGCACACACAGAACCCTTCCAAACGATCTTGCAGTGTTTTGTCACGCAAGGCCAAAAACATATCGCTAAGAACCGGGGCTAGGCACGAACCAATACATATCCCGTCCTTCTGAATGTACATATCCCCATTCCATTCTACAAAAGTCGAACAAAGATAAAACGATAACAATTCTAGGAAGGCATCGGCGGAAATTCCGCACTCGTTTTGGAAGGCTATAACACCATGCTTTTCGATGTGCTTATTTACAGCTGACAAGATTTCCGCCTGGGGAATTGTGTAATATAAGTCTTTTACGTCGACTGAAAATACCTGCAGCTTTTTATCGTGATCCCATCCTTTTAGGAAGGTGATTACTTCGTCAGAATTTCTTATTCTAAAAGGGTCATCAATCGTTAAAACGTTGAGTTTCTGTTGCAAGTATCTTGCGACGTGCTTCTGCCATGTCCCTGCTTCTGAAACTATTGCACGGAACGGCCAGTTGGGTTTATGGGTCTTTGCAGAGAAAAAAATCTCAAGGTTGCTCTTGTGGCAGTTCTCAATCATACTCGACAACTTGTTTAAATTCAACTTGTTGGTTAGCTTCTTTGCTTGGCTCTTAATTTTCGACATTTTTACATCATTGCGCTTGTCAAACACAGCAAGGACGCTGTCTATTGCTTTTGACATGTACACATCTCTGGTTAAAACAACAAAACCTCCATCCTTGTCTGCAGGAAGAAGAGACAGCGAGTTATCTTTCAACCAATTAACTGTTTTGAACAAGGGAAGCTTCCTGCCTGCCTGTCTGTACTTTGCTAAAACGTCGACACCTTCAGAGATGCAACGGTCTGCTTCGGTCTTCTCCGCGCGTCGGGAAACTTGTTTCACCATAGCCAAGAGCTCCGGTCTCGATGCTTTTGGCTCGACCGCAAACTTGGGCCCCCGGCCAAGGACTTGCCTGATGTTGTCGGGAAGGGAGATGCCCTCCATGACGTGGATTCGTTGCCCGGTAACTGGAGTCCTCTTAGGAAGAAGTGCACGAAGCGCTGGGAGGGTCTGTTGCCAAAGGAACTCGGTGGTGCGGTCAATGGACCGTGATAAATGGTGCCACTGTGCATTCGAATGTTCTGGCCCAGCATGGAACTGTACCAAAACCTTCAAGCGCTCCTTGTGCGCTCGCACTTGCTGAAGCCATTCAGACCTGAGAATCTTGCAGAGTCTTCTCCCATGGCTAGCTGAAGGTTGTACGCCGCCAAATAAGGCTGATACATCAGGTGGCAGGATTCTCTTGCGAACGCAAAACCCGAGTGAACGTGCTCGGCAAGCCGCCGCGGCGACTACTGGTATCACTTGAAAGAGATCAGGAACACATGTAAAAGAGCCCTTTGTACTAGAAATAAAGTTCCATAATACAACATTTTGGGCGAGTTGGTTACCTACATTCATTATTACAGCGCAAAGACGGCACAGAACAAGAAGGGGACACAACAGCGCTGACTGTCAACTAAGTTTTATTCGAGACCAGTAGGGTTTTTTATACCACCTGGTGATCAAAACAGGAAAAAAACATACAAGAATAGCTGTAGGCATGCGCAAGGGTACAAGAACGGCGGTTATCCGGCACGTGTTAGATTTCACATTCTAGATATTTCATCTCTTTCTGGGACAATGCCACGGATGGTGCGCTTATGCACTCGTCCTGCAGTCTTATAATCATAGCAGCTTCTATTATTTCTCTTGTTAGTGTGTCTCGGTGTTTCCCTATGACACTGCATTGCCTGTACATAGGTTCACATTTTTTATCCTCGCTGTCATCTGCGCTGCAGTCCCTGCAATGTTTGGCTACGTGGCCTGAAGTAGCCACACGTGCGACATTGTCACTGTGCTCTTTTAGCCTTTTGTTGAGACAGCGGCCAGTCTGCCCGATATATTTTTTCCCACAGGACATGGGCAGTGAATATACCACGCCTTCTTTACAAGGGACAAAATGATCCCCGTGCTTAACTTTACACCTGCGCGTTTCGTTAGTCGTGCAGTTAACTTTTTTGCACAAGCTGGAAAGCTTTTCCGGCGCTGAAAATACTACGTCAACGCCTGCCCTACTTCCAATTTTTCGGAGGTTGTGCGACACCTGATGGAGATAAGGCAAAACAACAACCTTTCTTATTTCCCTTTGCCTAACCGGTTCTCTAGTGTGGCGAGGTCTCAGGTTTTTTAGCTGCTTTTCTGCCACTGACACTAGTACATCGGACGGATAACCAGCCATCGTAAGGCGATCAACTTGTTTCGCAAAGCTTAGTTCCATACTATGCTGGCAACACTTCTTTAAAACATTATTAAAAACAGAATGAATAATGGCCCTTTTTACAAGTTTCGAATGGGCTGATGCATATGGCAGGATGGGTTTTTTTGCCCGAGGCTCGTACGACCAACACACATGGGACGGAGTGAAATGAAGGCTGAGATCTAAGAACCTGATAGAATCATTAAGTGGGGTTTCATGTGTTAAAACCAGTGGTTTAAGACACTCTGTGAATACTGAATGAATATTCAAGAACTGCTGCTCAAAACTGAGGTTGTCATTCTGTACTAACACAAAGTAATCGTCAACAAATCTAAAAATGCGGCACACACAGAACCCTTCCAAACGATCTTGCAGTGTTTTGTCACGCAAGGCCAAAAACATATCGCTAAGAACCGGGGCTAGGCACGAACCAATACATATCCCGTCCTTCTGAATGTACATATCCCCATTCCATTCTACAAAAGTCGAACAAAGATAAAACGATAACAATTCTAGGAAGGCATCGGCGGAAATTCCGCACTCGTTTTGGAAGGCTATAACACCATGCTTTTCGATGTGCTTATTTACAGCTGACAAGATTTCCGCCTGGGGAATTGTGTAATATAAGTCTTTTACGTCGACTGAAAATACCTGCAGCTTTTTATCGTGATCCCATCCTTTTAGGAAGGTGATTACTTCGTCAGAATTTCTTATTCTAAAAGGGTCATCAATCGTTAAAACGTTGAGTTTCTGTTGCAAGTATCTTGCGACGTGCTTCTGCCATGTCCCTGCTTCTGAAACTATTGCACGGAACGGCCAGTTGGGTTTATGGGTCTTTGCAGAGAAAAAAATCTCAAGGTTGCTCTTGTGGCAGTTCTCAATCATACTCGACAACTTGTTTAAATTCAACTTGTTGGTTAGCTTCTTTGCTTGGCTCTTAATTTTCGACATTTTTACATCATTGCGCTTGTCAAACACAGCAAGGACGCTGTCTATTGCTTTTGACATGTACACATCTCTGGTTAAAACAACAAAACCTCCATCCTTGTCTGCAGGAAGAAGAGACAGCGAGTTATCTTTCAACCAATTAACTGTTTTGAACAAGGGAAGCTTCCTGCCTGCCTGTCTGTACTTTGCTAAAACGTCGACACCTTCAGAGATGCAACGGTCTGCTTCGGTCTTCTCCGCGCGTCGGGAAACTTGTTTCACCATAGCCAAGAGCTCCGGTCTCGATGCTTTTGGCTCGACCGCAAACTTGGGCCCCCGGCCAAGGACTTGCCTGATGTTGTCGGGAAGGGAGATGCCCTCCATGACGTGGATTCGTTGCCCGGTAACTGGAGTCCTCTTAGGAAGAAGTGCACGAAGCGCTGGGAGGGTCTGTTGCCAAAGGAACTCGGTGGTGCGGTCAATGGACCGTGATAAATGGTGCCACTGTAGAATGGAATGGGGATATGTACATTCAGAAGGACGGGATATGTATTGGTTCGTGCCTAGCCCCGGTTCTTAGCGATATGTTTTTGGCCTTGCGTGACAAAACACTGCAAGATCGTTTGGAAGGGTTCTGTGTGTGCCGCATTTTTAGATTTGTTGACGATTACTTTGTGTTAGTACAGAATGACAACCTCAGTTTTGAGCAGCAGTTCTTGAATATTCATTCAGTATTCACAGAGTGTCTTAAACCACTGGTTTTAACACATGAAACCCCACTTAATGATTCTATCAGGTTCTTAGATCTCAGCCTTCATTTCACTCCGTCCCATGTGTGTTGGTCGTACGAGCCTCGGGCAAAAAAACCCATCCTGCCATATGCATCAGCCCATTCGAAACTTGTAAAAAGGGCCATTATTCATTCTGTTTTTAATAATGTTTTAAAGAAGTGTTGCCAGCATAGTATGGAACTAAGCTTTGCGAAACAAGTTGATCGCCTTACGATGGCTGGTTATCCGTCCGATGTACTAGTGTCAGTGGCAGAAAAGCAGCTAAAAAACCTGAGACCTCGCCACACTAGAGAACCGGTTAGGCAAAGGGAAATAAGAAAGGTTGTTGTTTTGCCTTATCTCCATCAGGTGTCGCACAACCTCCGAAAAATTGGAAGTAGGGCAGGCGTTGACGTAGTATTTTCAGCGCCGGAAAAGCTTTCCAGCTTGTGCAAAAAAGTTAACTGCACGACTAACGAAACGCGCAGGTGTAAAGTTAAGCACGGGGATCATTTTGTCCCTTGTAAAGAAGGCGTGGTATATTCACTGCCCATGTCCTGTGGGAAAAAATATATCGGGCAGACTGGCCGCTGTCTCAACAAAAGGCTAAAAGAGCACAGTGACAATGTCGCACGTGTGGCTACTTCAGGCCACGTAGCCAAACATTGCAGGGACTGCAGCGCAGATGACAGCGAGGATAAATGTGAACCGATGTACAGGCAATGCAGTGTCATAGGGAAACACCGAGACACACTAACAAGAGAAATAATAGAAGCTGCTATGATTATAAGACTGCAGGACGAGTGCATAAGCGCACCATCCGTGGCATTGTCCCAGAAAGAGATGAAATATCTAGAATGTGAAATCTAACACGTGCCGGATAACCGCCGTTCTTGTACCCTTGCGCATGCCTACAGCTATTCTTGTATGTTTTTTCCTGTTTTGATCACCAGGTGGTATAAAAAACCCTACTGGTCTCGAATAAAACTTAGTTGACAGTCAGCGCTGTTGTGTCCCCTTCTTGTTCTGTGCCGTCTTTGCGCTGTAATAATGAATGTAGGTAACCAACTCGCCCAAAATGTTGTATTATGGAACTTTATTTCTAGTACAAAGGGCTCTTTTACATGTGTTCCTGATCTCTTTCAAGTGATACCAGTAGTCGCCGCGGCGGCTTGCCGAGCACGTTCACTCGGGTTTTGCGTTCGCAAGAGAATCCTGCCACCTGATGTATCAGCCTTATTTGGCGGCGTACAACGTTCAGCTAGCCATGGGAGAAGACTCTGCAAGATTCTCAGGTCTGAATGGCTTCAGCAAGTGCGAGCGCACAAGGAGCGCTTGAAGGTTTTGGTACAGTTCCATGCTGGGCCAGAACATTCGAATGCACAGTGGCACCATTTATCACGGTCCATTGACCGCACCACCGAGTTCCTTTGGCAACAGACCCTCCCAGCGCTTCGTGCACTTCTTCCTAAGAGGACTCCAGTTACCGGGCAACGGATCCACGTCATGGAGGGCATCTCCCTTCCCGACAACATCAGGCAAGTCCTTGGCCGGGGGCCCAAGTTTGCGGTCGAGCCAAAAGCATCGAGACCGGAGCTCTTGGCTATGGTGAAACAAGTTTCCCGACGCGCGGAGAAGACCGAAGCAGACCGTTGCATCTCTGAAGGTGTCGACGTTTTAGCAAAGTACAGACAGGCAGGCAGGAAGCTTCCCTGTTCAAAACAGTTAATTGGTTGAAAGATAACTCGCTGTCTCTTCTTCCTGCAGACAAGGATGGAGGTTTTGTTGTTTTAACCAGAGATGTGTACATGTCAAAAGCAATAGACAGCGTCCTTGCTGTGTTTGACAAACGCAATGATGTAAAAATGTCGAAAATTAAGAGCCAAGCAAAAAAGCTAACCAACAAGTTGAATTTAAACAAGTTGTCGAGTATGATTGAGAACTGCCACAAGAGCAACCTTGAGATTTTTTTCTCTGCAAAGACCCATAAACCCAACTGGCCGTTTCGTGCAATAGTTTCAGAAGCAGGGACATGGCAGAAGCACGTCGCAAGATACTTGCAACAGAAACTCAACGTTTTAACGATCGATGACCCTTTTAGAATAAGAAATTCTGACGAAGTAATCACCTTCCTATAAGGATGGGATCACGATAAAAAGCTGCAGGTATTTTCAGTCGACGTAAAAGACTTATATTACACAATTCCCCAGGCGGAAATCCTGTCAGCTGTAAATAAGCAC
>JARKHS020027749.1:0-10344 GCA_030143305.2 Amblyomma americanum | reverse complement strand
TATATGTGACAAGGGCCCCTTCTCTCAAGAGTTTTTCCATGAAAAACTGCTCACGTCATCCTCAACTTCAAGCCATCCAGCCAACCGACTATCTTCTGTGACGATTCTGGACCCAGCACTCAACACACCACAGAGGTCCAGCACACACCAAACGCACGCCACTAACAGAGCACACCAAATTGCGTTTCCAGAACCCACCACTGCCGCTGTCGTACAGAGTCCTTAATAAACATATTCGTGTCCATAACAAACTCCCTTGTATAATCACGTACCACCAACAGCAGCAACAAAAACAACAAAATAAATCCTAGAGATACATTAACACAACAACAAGATATATGGCAGAGATACCTAGAGCTGACCAGTTAGCTCAATCTTTATACAAGTCTAATTTGTAATATATGACCTCAGTTTGGCTTGGCGCATCCCAAAACGTCTCCCCTTTGATTTGGAGCAGAGCTGTAATCCTCTGTCTGCATTCAAATTGGGCTTCTCGAGTACCTCATCCCCTCCTGCGCTTTTCTTCCCACTGAACGTGGACACCTCGGCAGCATCACCTGTCTCCTCGGCCACTACCGAACAAGTTGCCCTGGGGGCGTACCGCCGTACGGGATTTCGTTCTTCATATTTCTTCAACATATTAACATGGAAAACATTCTTAGTGCCATCTATCACTACCTCATAATCCATGTCCTTTTTCTTCCGCGTCACAAGGTACGGGCCCTTCCACTGCATCAGTAACTTATTATGATCCATGGGTAGCAACACAAGAACCTTGTCGCCCGGATTCAGATTTCTGTAAATGGTTTTCTTTTCATAACATCCCTTGTGGCGTTCACGCGCCTTTTCCAGGCTTTGACGGGCAAGCCTGCATGTTTTCTTCAACCTATCCCGCAACTCAAACAAGTATGTGTATGAGGTCTTGAGATCTGATGCAATCTCATTATCAGCCCACAGCTCCTTGAGTATTGTAAGTGGACCTCTAACGGTTCTCCCATACAACATCTCGAAGGGCGAGAAACCAAGACTCGCTCGCGGTACTTCGCGGTAAGCGAATAAAAGAGCTGGGGATATCTATCCCAATCAATAGGCCTCTCCTGGCACATTTTCTTCATCATACTTTTGAGGGTGCCATTGAACCGCTCTACAAGCCCATTACACATGGAATGGTAAGGCGTCGTCAGTAACTGCCTCACTGACAAAAGGCGGTTAACCTCCTTCATTAGTTCCGATGTGAAGTTCGAGCCCCGGTCACTCAAAATGTCCCTCGGGAACCCATAACGCGAAAACATTTCCACAAGACCCTCCGCCACTTGGATACTGTCAATAGTTCTCAGTGGAATAGCGTCAGGATAACGAGTGGCCACGTCAACTAGAGTAAGCACATATCTATTGCCTTTGACGGATACTGGAGAGATTGGCCCCACAATGTCAATTGCAACTGGCTGAAACGGTAGGTCGATGGCTCGCATCTTTCCCAGAGGTACGGGACCAACTTTTCCCTTCGGAACTGTGCGCTGGAATACATCACATGAGCGAACAAAGCGCTTGACGTCACTCTGAACACCCTGCCAAAAGAACTCGTCGGTGATCCTAGACACCGCTTTTTTTGAACACCCTGGTGTCCGGCCATAATGGCGTCGTGTCCTAAGCGCAGCACGGCCTCTCGCATATCTTTCGGTAACACCAGCTGTTGGACCCGCCTTCCTGAACAAAATATGCACTCCCTGTGCAGAAGACCATTTACCAATTGATATTTGCAGGACGTGCGACTCTTCTTTCTTTTCACTTTTTCCCCGACTCTTCGAAGCAGGTCTTCAGGCTCGGGTCTTCCTTTTGCCTAATTGCAATTTCGCCCGGTGTTACGCTCAGGCACATCGTAACAGGAGCAGAGAGCGGACGCTGCGTAGCTCGGGCTGTCGCTTGAGCTCTTGTCTCCACTGCCGACGAAAAACTGACTGCACCCGTCTGAGCTGTCGCAGGCCTTTCCTCCTTTGAATGTTCTTTGACGTCGAGCATCCTCCAGTCGGGATCGGGGTCTTCGACACCTCTAGCACCCGTAATGTTCCCCAAGATGAGATCGTAGATGGGTTGGTCTACGCATTTTGCCACTACCTCCCCAGTATAATATGGCATGGACACTAAAATCCTGGCTTCAGGAAGGTACCTTACTGTGCTGTCTACCAGAGTGACGGCCGACGCTTCCCCTGTTAGATCATCGTCCTTTACCAGGCTCCTACGAACCAAGACTGTATTAGCTCCGCTGTCTCTAAGCACCAATATAGGACGGTCCCTATTTTCCCAACCACCACGGGCATTGCTGCTTTCGACTTGGGTGTTCCACTCACTGCCGCATTTTCCAGCGGTGTTTTCTCTCCTTTCAGCTGTGGAACTTCGGATGGCGTGACAAGTTCTATCCTTGAGTCGACAACGCATGCAGCTCGGTCCTGCGTTCTGTATCGGCACTCATCCAGAGTATGACCCCTCCTCTTACAACCTTGACACACAATCTGTGTTTTCTGGGCAGCGCTACTATTCCGACAGTCAGCTGCACGGTTTCCCACCTTGTCGCAGAGAAAACACCTTACTGGCGCCTAAGACGCACCGCCATAAGTTCTTGGTTTTGCCGCATCTGTCTCTAGGACCTTTTGGGTTTCCTCCTTTGCCTTACTCAAATTTCTTAGCCCTTGAGCCTCGAGGAATTGGTCTGCAGTGTCGGCGAACTCTTCTAATGAACACAACTTTCTTTCCTTCAGGAATAGCGCCAGCTTTGAGCTGCAACACGCTAAAAATTGCTCTGTGACCAGCTTGTCACGCTCCCCTTCAAAACTCTTTTCTGTGTTTGACATATCAAGCCACCTATCAAAATAGTTGGATAGCCTGCAGGAAAACTGCTTAGCGGTTTCCGAATCCTCAGGTTTCGCGGTGCGAAATCTCTCACGAAAACCCTCTGCCGTAAGCCTGAATCTTTGGAGGAGTGCCTTTTTGACTTTCTCGTAGTCCATGGAATCAGCAGCGGGCATCCTTCCAAACACATTCAGCGCCTCTCCGACTAAACACATGCTCAATGCCGTGGCCCATTCACTGCGCTCCCAGCCTTGCCCCAAAGCTATCCGCTCGAATCGTTGCAGATATGCATCCAAATCATCTCTCTTGTCATCATATGGAGCCATCAGCTTCCGTGGGCAAACTCTGGCTGGTCTAGGAGATTCTGTACCATACGTGATCTCCTCATATCCTCCCGCGACATGCGCCTGTTTCCACAAAATAAACTCCTTCTCCCGTTCTATCCTTTTTTTCTCCTGTCCTTCTGCCTCGCAAGCTCTTCTCTCTGCCTCGCGAGCTCTTTTCTCTTCTCGCTCTTCCGCCTCGCGAGCTCTTCTCTCTGCCTCGCGAGCTCCTTTCTCTTCTCGCTCTTCTGCCTCGCGAGCTCTTTTCGCCTCGCGCTCTTCTGCTTCGCGAGCTCTTTTCGCCTCGCGCTCTTCTGTTTCACGAGCTCTTTTCTCTTCTCGCTCTTCTGCCTCGCGCGCGTCTGCGCGTATTTGAGGACGAGGGGTCCTTGAGTGAGCTGACTCTTTCAGCGCCGCAGGTCCCTTCTCCGAATGACGTTGTCTGACTTGTTTATGAAGGAAACTGCACAGGGGGTTTATTGTACATTATTTACAAGATTTTGGAACCCATTGGAGGGTGATGGGGGAAGGTCGGAGGATCTGAGAAGCTCTGAGGATGATCGAGGATTCTTTCTCACGGCACTCGTCGTCCGGTTTAAAAAGGGTTCGGTCCCCAGGATTCCCCAGGTCCGAGAATGTCTTCGCCAGGTTGGGCGTGGCCTAACTTGCGCTGTCGTACACACACACACACACACAAACAGCACTTCACATAGGGACGCGCCCCGTCACATGCCTCGCCGGAGAAAGAGGGTGCCGCTGGACAATCGCCCCCACCAGAGAGAGCGGTGTCTTCGCGTCCGAACGACAGTTCTCACGCTCCAGCCGAACACGTCTTCCGGGAAGTCCGAATGGGCAAGGCACCGGCGAGCAGGCATAGTTGAAGGGTAAATCAGCCCTGCTCGGTTCGGCGGTCGCTAACTGCCTCCAGGCCGCACGATCTTATGCGAACAGGATTTACAAACGGCAGTGGAATCCTCCGTCTCGAATCCAATAAACCTCGCGCGGACCGGCCGTGGGAACCAAAATGCCTATCGCCGTGCAGTGACCTCGGTTGCAGGTGTCCTGGCCGAATACGCAGCTGAATCAGACCACCGTCTGTCGCCAGAAACCTTACAGCTCCACCGCGGCCCGAAAAATCTCGAATGTCCAGCGTTGACGACCGCTGGGCAGGAAGAGATGAGATGGCGTCCGTGTTGGTACCCTGGATTGCAATATCATCGCCCCCAAGGCAGAACCCAAAGCACCACCAACAAAGGAAAGCGCAGGTAGGACGTTCCAAACAGCAACGCACTGCCCCACCCGCAAGCGCTCGGACTTCGCCAAAGAATCACCAGGCTTCTTCAAAACAACAATACACTTTTAAAAAATTGTGTTCAAATTTGGGTTAATGTTGTGCCGACTGAGCGCGAAACATCTCCTTTTGAAACTGCCACAGCCGGATTACTCGGAACAAAGTAAAAAAAAAACACTCACACAGGAGGAGATTCCTCTTAGTTCTCCCGCTTACATCAGTCTGCTCAAGCCATCCGCATTTCCGTGCAGTTTCCCCTTCTTATAGCAGCGAGAAATTGTACTGTTGGAGAGCCAGACTCCATCTGAGCAAGCGACCATTTTTGGGGGCCATCTGTCGCAGCCACGTTAAAGGACAATGGTCAGTCTCAAATACAAACTTTGCTCCGTACAGGTAACACGAAAACTTCTGCGCTGCCCAAACTAAACAAGCGCACTCTTTTTCGGAAGCGCTGTACGCTTCCTCTCTACTGGTCAGTTTGCGGCTGATGTACAGAACTGGGTGTTCTTCATGGTCGTAGCCAACTTGGCTTAAGACAGCACCGAGCCCTCTATCACTGGCATCACACTGGACTATGAACTCTTTCCCATAGTCAGGGGTCCTGAGCAAGGGTCGGGACACGAGTGCTTCCTTCAGGCTTTTGAAGGCGTTTTCTTTTTGGTTATCCCAACTTACGTTAGTAGGTGCTCCCTTTCGCAAGGCGTCAGTTAAGGGACTAGCCCGCTGTGAGTAGTTAGGAATATATCGCTGGTAGTACCCAACTAATCCCAAAAATGAGCGAATGGCCGTTTTCGTCCGTGGTTGCGGAAATGCTGCGATCGGGGCAATCTTTAACTCGGATGGGCTCCTAGTTCCTTGGCCTACTACGTGGCCCAAGTACGTCACCTGTGCGCAATCAAATCTACACTTTTCTGCCTTCAATGTCAGTCCAGCCTGTCGTAAACTGGAAAACACGGTCTTTAGGTGTTCTAGATGCTCTTGCCAGGTTTCCGAAAAAATTGCCACATCGTCTAAATAAGGGAGTGCAAAGCACTGCATGTCCTTCAGAACGATGTCCATGAGTTTCGAGAAGCTGTAGGGGGCATTTTTCAACCCAAAACTAAGCATTAAAGGTCAAAAGGTGCCCGCTGGGGAGATGAAAGCGCGCCATACCTGCTCGCGCTTTCTGAGAGGGGAACTTGCCAATATCCCCGTACGAGATCGAGGGTGGAAATGAATTTCGCGCCGCTCACCCTTTTTATCCTTTCCTCTATGTTGGGAATCGGGTATAGCTGATCCCTGGTAATTGCATTAAGCTTTCTATAATCCACGCAGGGACGAGGATCTTTCCCTGGGGCCTCAACAAGAATTAGCGGTGAGGTATAGTCACTTTCCGCTGGCTCTACAACCCCTAACTCCAACATGCGCTGAATTTCCGCGTCCATTATTTCTTTTTGCCGCGGTGATACCCTGTAGGGTTTCGACTGTACCGGCTCATCAGAGGTGAGCTCGATTTCATGTGTCAGGAGGTGTGTCTTTCCCGGGCGACTGCTAAATAGGTCAGCGAATTCGCTCAACAACTGCTTTAGCGTGTCGACCTGTGTCCCGCTTAGGAAATCTGCATTCACAGAGTGAGCCAGAATGTTTTCCACGTTGTCACTAGCGTCCGCACCTCCCTTCTAACCCTGACTCTCGCTGTCCAGCTCTTCTGGTTCATTTAGAGTCAGATTGTCGATCCCGCTGCGTTCCACGAACGGCTTCATCAGATTGCAATGATAGATTCTCACCTGCTTTCCCCTGCCTGGAACCCTTAGCGCGTAATTCGTCTCCGAAAGTTTTTGCAACACTTCTACTGGACCATCCCAGTGAACTTCCAGCTTGTTTTTTTCTCGATGGCCGGAGGATCATCACGCGATCGCCCGCGGTGAAACCTCGAAGCCGAGCGTTTTTGTCATAATATACCTTGGCGGCCTCCTGGGCAGCTTTCATATTTTGATTTACTAATTCCCTCGTGTTGTTAAGGCGGTCCAGTAGCTTAAGCACGTACTCAACCACTGTCTGGTTCTCTCCTGTCCCTTCCCACATTTCTCTCAGCATTCGGAGGGGAGAGCGGAGGGCTCTTCCGTACACGTGTTCTGCTGGCGTAAACCCTGTAGCTTCGTGGGGGACAGTTCGTAAAGCGAAAAGTGTGGCCGGCAGACAATCCTCCCAGTCTGCTTTATGCTCATAACAAAGAGCGCGTAGCACCCGCTTCAGCACCGAATGCCATTTCTCTACACTGTTGGACTGCGGATGATACACCGAGCTGTGCAACAGTTTTATTCCGCATCTTTCTAGGAATGTGGTCGTCAAGGCGCTTGTAAAGACCGTCGCCTGATCGGCTTGGATTTCGGCCGGAAATCCTATTCTCGCGAACACTAACAAAAGGGCATCAACTATTTCTGTGGAGCTCAAGTCCTTCAGCGGAATTGCTTCGGGAAATTTTGTGGCGGGACATAGCATAGTAAGCAAGTACTTATAGCCTGATTTCGTGTTAGGCAAAGGGCCTACTGTGTCTATTACAAGCCGGCGGAAAGGTTCCGAGATCAATGGAACAATTTTCAGTGGAGCCTTCCATGTCTCTCCCGGCTTGCCCACGCGCTGGCACGCATCGCATGATTTTACGTAGCGTTCTGCATCTTTCAAACAACCCGGCCAATAATATTCCATTAATAGGCGCTCCTTTGTTTTATTGATTCCCAGATGTCCTGCCCAGCCATTTCCGTGGCAGAGACTAAGAATGTCCGCTCTCTATTTTTCGGGCACGACCAGCTGATTAAATGTTTTGCCTTTTTTGTCCTGGTAGTGTCGGTATAGTAAGCCTCCCTTCTCATGCATGGTTATGTTGCGTCTCGCGATGCCCTCTTTAGCTGTAAGGTGCAGTCTTTCCAAAGTGGGATCCTGCTTCTGTTCTTTTGTTAGGGACTCCCTGTTCACCTGCTGAAGGCGATCAAAACTACGCGATGTTGGAGATAAAACGGATCCTTCAGCGTTTTCTGATTCCTCTACCGACTTAGTGGTTGAAGTCCCTCGTCGCTCATTTGCTCGGTCAGCTGTCTGGCTTTCATTCCACGTTGGTTCACTTCCCTCCTCATTTGATTGCAACGATATGCTGGCTGGTGCGTCTCTGGCTACCTGAGGTTCGGGAATCTGACTTAGTTGAGATGCGAGCTGACGAGCTTTCGATCTTGTCAAAGCTTGTATCACCCCGCTTCCGAGTTTCTGGCCTCTCTCGCGTAGCAATTGGTCTGATCGATTCGAGAAGAGGTAAGGATATTGAAGAGGCACGGCCTTCGAAACTGCGGCCTCAGTGATTAGCTCTCCAAACGGTCCACAAATTATCACTCTAGCTATGGGAAGGCATACACTGTGTTCTTCTACTGCCTGTTTTATCCACGAGACTTCTCCCGTAAAATCGTCCACTGACACGTAAGACGGGTGGACAACGTCCATCGTCGCGGCGCTATCACGAAGCACCCTGCACGGTTTCCCGTTAACGTGCAGCTCGTGCAGGTATGGCGTAAGGAGCTCTAGATTATCGGCGTTATCCTCGACGCACGAGAACACCAAACGTTGCTTTGTACACTTGGCTGCAAAGTGCCCGACACCATTGCATTTGTAGCAACGAAATGGCCTACTAGCCTCAAACTCTTTTTTCGCGGCTTTGTCTGCTCCCTGTCTCTTCGCCTGTTCTTCCCGCTTTTCCGGCGCTACCTTCGTTGCCTCCGATTGCTCCGAACTTCTAGCACTTCGCGTCTTTCTGCTAGGCCCTTTATCTCGCATCGCGTTTCGAGGGTGTGACGCACCCTCTTCAGTGCTCAACCTTCTGCGCGAAACGTACTCCTCTGCTAGCTCAGCGGCCCTTTCAACTGTGTCGACTTTTTCCCTGTCTTGAACCCACAGTTTCACCACTTGGGGAATGCTTCGATAAAATTGCTCAAGGCAAAACACTCAATGATTTTGTCTCGGCTTTCATAAACCTCGGCTCATTTTAGCCACTCTAGCAGATTCGTCTTTATTCCATACGCGAAATCCGGATAGCCCTCGCTATCGTTTTTCATTGCGTTCCTGAAGCGCTGTCGGAAAGCTTCGGCTGACAGCCGGTACCTTTTTAGCAGGCTGGCTTTTACTTTTTCGTAGTCAGCTGTGTCTTGTCTGCTAAGTCTCGCTATGACTTCAGCTACTTCACATGGCAAGAGTGTCAGAAGCCGTTGCGGCCATGTACTGCGAGCAAAGTTCTCCCTTTCGCAAGTTCTCTCAAAGTTTCCCAGGTACAATCCTATGTCCCTTCCACTTTCATAGGGCTGCATGAATCTGTTCATTCTATATGATTGTACATCGCTTGCTATTTCAGGAGACCCTGCTCTCGAACTGTCGCCTTTTTTTCGATTTTCGCTGTCAAGCTGCAATCGCTTTAGATTTCTTGCTTCTTTTTCAGCTTCCCACTTTTGCCGTTCTTTCTCTTTTTCCCATTCCGCTTCCCTTTTTCTTTTTTCTTCCTGTACCAAATTCCACGTATCTACCAGCTTATCGTCATCTACGTGCTTTTCAATTGTCTTGCATATTTCAAGTTTTGTAATTTTTCCCTGTACTTCTATAGACAGTTCCTCGCATAACAACAGCAAGTCCGACTTTGACAATTTCATAAGGTCCATGACAATGCTTTCTCCGCTTTGGCAATGCTATCTTAAAAATTTCGTGAGATTACCCTTTCTGAATTGACATACACTTCCCAGTGATTCTAGATTATTCTCTCAAAATCTGAAGCCTGGCGAATCCTATAGCAAAATGCCGAAACGCTTACCGGATGAGAAATCACGATGTCGCACGGTCCATCCAAGCTGCTGCCAATCAGTTGTTGGGGACGGGAGGTCCTTGAGTGAGCTGACTCTTTCAGCGCTGCAGGTCCCTTCTCCGAATGACGTTGTCGGACTTGGTTATGAAGGAAACTGTACAGGGGGTTTATTTAACATTATTTACAAGATTTTGGAACCCATTGGAGGGTGATGGGGGAAGGTTGGAGGATCTGAGAAGCTCTGAGGATTATCGAG
This sequence comes from Amblyomma americanum, assembly GCA_030143305.2. Classification (NCBI taxonomy): domain Eukaryota; kingdom Metazoa; phylum Arthropoda; class Arachnida; order Ixodida; family Ixodidae; genus Amblyomma; species Amblyomma americanum. The sequence continues at coordinate 814 of JARKHS020027749.1, read as the reverse complement.
GATTCTTTCTCACGGCACTCGTCGTCCGGTTTAAAAAGGGTCCGGTCCCCAGGATTCCCCAGGTCCGAGAACGTCTTCGCCAGATTGGGCGTGGCCTAACTTGCGCTGTCGTACACACACGCACACAGAGCACTTCACATAGGGACGCGCCCCGTCACATGCCTCGCCGGAGAAAGAGGGTGCCGCTGGACAATCGCCCCCACCAGAGAGAGTGGTGTCTTCGCGTCCGAACGACAGTTCTCACGCTCCAGCCGAACACGTCTTCCGGGAAGTCCGAATGGGCGAGGCACCGGCGAGCAGGCATAGTTGAAGGGTAAATCAGCCCTGCTCGGTTCGGCGGTCGCTAACTGCCTCCAGGCCACACGATCTTATACGAACAGGATTTACAAACGGCAGTGGAATCCTCCGTCTCGAATCCAATAAACCTCGCGCGGACCGGCCGTGGGAACCAAAATGCCTATCGCCGTGCAGTGACCTCGGTTGCAGGTGTCCTGGCCGAATACGCAGCTGAATCAGACCACCGTCTGTCGCCAGAAACCTTACAGCGTGCTTGCGCCCTTTCCTCTCTCTGCCTCAGAGATGCATCGCCTCTTCCTTGCTTAACCCTAGCTTGAGCACCAGTTCTAACGTTCTTGCCAAATCCATGCTTTCTGCCGTCCAGAGATTGAAAAAATCTGAGACAAAGCAAAAAAAGAAAAAGGAAATGTATCCTGGCACAGGCTCGCCACTTATCTTTGTGACGGATCTCTCCGGAGAACGCTCGCACCGAAAGAATGGAGTAGGCGACGGGTGTACCCACACAAACGCACATTTA
>JARKHS020027748.1:0-80259 GCA_030143305.2 Amblyomma americanum | reverse complement strand
ACAGCGATAACTGCGTCGCTAATCCCTCAAAGCCATATCGTGCTCTAAATTGTTGTATTCGCCTTCGATTTGCTCATTATTACCCTTGCATAAAGTTTCAAGAGACAAATGGCTTTTGTTTTTAAGATATGAAGGCGATTTCCCAGGTGCTATGCCTGACAAAGCAGCGCTCTGACGCAGTTGGACTGGCTTGGTTTTGACTTGTTTTGTATTAGAGTGGCTACAGCAGTGTCTGCATCTTTCCGTCGCGTACGTGCAATTAAAATGGTTTTAAACTACATGCGCGTTTGCATGTATTTCATCATTTAGTATACATTTATCATATATTTTCGTTATTTTTGCAAAATCCAAAGCAGCGATTGTGGCGCCACACAAGCTTGGCGTGAGACACGAGAACGATTTGAATGGCCATTAAGATTTGACGTGTGGTAGCGGAACACTCCTTCGAGTTCGATGGCGATTGAGAATTTCGAAGGCCCTCGACTCGATGGCCATTGAAACTGGCCGTGTGACAGGGTATAAGAATGTTTTGTGTGTTTTCAAGAGTTAGAAGTGTAGGTTTTCATGTTGCCGGTTTCTGCTGTTGCGTTTGCATTACACTAGCCTGCTGTGGCGGGGTGGGAGGCGGGGGTGTTCAGGCGTTGTCTTTTGCCGATTTTGGCTTTAATGGCACTACCTTCTCCAAGGGTGCAGGGGCTGTCTCTTACTGGCCCACTTGCAAGAACAGTTGTAGTTTTTGCTGAACCCTGTTAAGACATTTCTGTTGTTCGGATAGGTTGATATTTCGTTGCGGATTTTCCTCCTCAATCCTTGCGCAATCCTGTCATGGGCAAAAACACTTTAAAGCAGCCGGAGTAACGACCTCAAACCAGCTTACCCTTTTGTGGCTTGGCGTCGACGCTCGGGAGGATGTTTGCCCGTTGTAAGCTTAATTTTTTTGTAGTATCTTCTGTTGAGGACGGATGGAGTCCGCCCCCATCCCTCCCTCGTGGGCCTCTGGAGTTGGATCTTCTTCTGGATCCGGTCCTGGATCTTAACTGGGACTGTGGTCCGGGCGTCCATGTCAGCTGCCCCTTCTTTTCTTCCGTCGCGAGTCAGCGCTACTCCACAGGGTTGAACTGTTGGTCTTTCCTGCTGACGCGTTGCCGTGAAGACTTTTATTGTTGTTGGTTGCCCTATTTGATGGCTTTGTTGTTGTGGCTGTGTACACTGATGTCTTAGACGTTCCTTACAGGCCCTGTAACCCGTTGGATGGTTTGCCTGGCAGGCCACGCAATTGGCTTGTAATAATAATTTGTAATAATTGGTTTTGGGGGAAAGGAAATGGCGCAGTATCTGTCTCATATATCGTTGGACACCTGTACCGCGCCGTAAGGGAAGGGATAAAGGAGGGAGCGAAATAAGAAAGGAAGAAGAGGTGCCGTAGTGGAGGGCTCCGGAATAATTTCGACCACCTGGGGATCTTTAACATGCACTGACGTCGCACAGCACACGGGCGCCTTAGCGTTTTTCCTCCATAAAAACGCAGCCGCGGTGGTCGGGTTAGAACCCGGGAACTCTGGATCAGTAGTCGAGCGCCCTAACCACTGATCCACCGCGGCGGGGCGCAATTGGCTTCGAAGGCGCGGTTTTCCCCCGGGTCCAGCGGTTTTCCCCCGGGTCACAAAATCCGCAGATGCGGCGCACTTTGATGTCCGGGGTTTCGGCACACGTCCACTCTGTGGTATGCTTTGAGACATACTTGAGAAATCTGCTAAGTCGGTCTGTATGGGGAGCACGCTGTCTCTCCTCCGTAGTAGATTACGTAACTGGGAGGACGGGGCCAAGGAATGATAGCACTGCCGTGCGAGACCTTCCTACACACTAAACACAAATCAACCCATATGGGTGTTTTTGGCTTGTCCTCGACCGTCCTCCCAAATCGAAGTTCGATATACACCGTTAGACTTGGAGTAGATTTCAGCACCAAAAAATACGGAGGACTTAAGGTTGGCGAAGGGAGCAGATTGGGTGTAAATTTTTACACCAGAAAATACAAAGCACTTGCGGTTGACAATGGGAGTAAATTTGGTGTAGATTTTTACGCCAAAAATTACGATGCACTTTCGGTTTGCAATGGGAGGCTTCAACCACGGCGATACGGTGAGCGGTGGCTGGGGTGTCGTGTTTATGCAGGCGCCGATTTTGCAACGCCGGCATCTAGGAGCAGGTGATGACAGCGGTCTGTTTTTCTATATTGCATTTTTGCTCTTTCCTACAGGGCTACTAGAACTGCTAACTATATAGGCGGAAAGGTGCTAGGTAGTTAATCACAATAATCAGGTTCGAATGCGCTTTGTAATCATGAACAAAGCCCAATCGAACTTCAATTTTCAGATATTACGAGCCCCGTTCCGTCCATGCCGTTGCGAAGTAGTACTCTAAGGAACAGGGCAAGAACGCTGGATACAAAGTGCATCGGACCCGCTGTCTTCACCTCCTCCTGGATGCCTGCGTTGCATGATCGTGGCGCCATGCATGCACACAACGTCCCAGTCACGTCGCAGCGTACTGCCGTACATCGCGGAAAAAAAACGAGACAAGCGGTGGCGGCAAGGAAACGTCTTTAATCTGACTCCGCTGAGTATACGGCACTTCTGTAAAAAATATACAAACCATGGCTCCGGCGCTAGCCGAAAGTGTCGTGACGGCGTGGTTCGCAAAGGGCAAGAAAACCAGAGTTGGGGAGACGACAAGTAATGAAACTGAAAACAAGACCGTGGTAACGGATCCACGTGCCAAACTCCTCCAACACATTTTTCTTCTCGTAAAAGTAAACCATCTCTTCACTGTGGTCCAAAAACCGAATCCCATAAGTTAAAGAACCTGAATGGTGCACAACCACTTGCGGGCAGCTCCACATTAGACAAATAATGTTTGCCATCTCTCTGCCTGTAGAAGTTTTCAAAAAGAATGCATTTGTATATTGTAGCCTTAAAATCTGTTCATTACTGTAACTTATTTTTGCAGCCCATAATGGACCTTTTTAAAGAAAATTTTGAATTCCGTGCTCCACTCGCGCATTGAAAATATTTTTCGAGCACTATTTTCATCAAGTCTATAAGTCCTCAAAGTCGATAAAACCAGGATTCGCAGTAAGGATTACACAAAAACTTTGCATATAGATTGTGCTCCGTGGTTTTATTTTCGAACAAAAATATAGTTCTTGGATTTTACCTTCATAGTGCAAGGTAGCTGTGTAAGTTTGTTAGACATTTTTTTTCGAGACTGCAGTTTTAAGCACTTTACAGAACATTGTCACTAGCACGTCCTCAAAACACTGTTCGCAATTTAACTTCTGCATGCGACTTACATTCATTTCATTGGATGTTCGAAAATACTGAATTACCAAGAGCACTGCCACAAATAGCACTGGATTATCACAAATGTCAGTTACTAACCTACACACATATCTGAAATATTAACACCAGCAGCATTAAAAGGCTGCTTAACCTGTTACGCTTATTCAATTGAAAAGAAATTGAAGAGCCAGCGATAAGTAAAGAAAAGGTCACAAAGACCTGTAAATTACAATTTTATTTTTTTAAATGGAGGACAATAAACAACATTTGAAACCACAATTCTTGGACAAGTATTAGAAATAAGGACTAACTTGAAATCAGCCCCTAAAATTAATCAAAACGATACAATAGCAAATCTTCAAAAACAATGCAGAGTTGACTTGAAAACTTCTTCGCTACACTTCAGGCTAACTGGTGCTGTTAGATAAGATTAGCTAACAAATGTTATGCACCAGACAATTCCCAGTGGCTAATTCCAAGTGGCTAACTCCAAGATGCAGATTGCAAACTAGAGTAAAAGAAATACTAAACAGCCATCCTAAAGCAGCCCACTAAATCTACAGTAAAATATCACAGATATCCAACCTCTAATGTTTGTGTTTGTTCTTGAGAAACACATAAGATTAACATATCCTTAGAAAACGTATACAATACATTCAATTTAACACAATCACATAGAAAGAACACAAAACAAAACTTTACACTCAATATATGGAGGCCTATGCTCTAGAGAAAGTTTATGTGCCCCGAAAGATATGTTAGCCACCTATTTGAAGGAGCCTGTCGGAAATAAAATGCAGCACTCATAACTTATATGGAAAAAATGAGAATACAGAAACACATGCACACATGCTTTTCAATCTAGCTAACAAGTAATGATTAATGCTGAAACACAAGGAATTAGTCAACCTGTTATTACGTGACTGTGCGCACTACAAGCAAAGCAAAACACGTGGGCTAAGGTCAAAGCGCTCAGGACACAGGCATTCTCTTTGATCGCGAGAAAGGCATTCATCACCTTCACTTTAGGACGAAGTGAAGAAAAATTCCAGAAATGTTCCCATGGCAACTGATCAGACAGAAGGCTAGTAACTTTGTGATGAAGTAAGTAATTGAATTTCTGAAGACCTGTGTCTAAGCACATATTTGCTTGAAAACTTAATTGTTCACCAAATTCATTATCACCATTATTTTTTTGTAATTAAAGGAAATGTATAAATGCTAGCAAATGGGTCGTGTGGCAGAACGGGAAGTCTATTAAATTACAAAAAAATTACAAAATGCTGACAGTGCTCCCAGGAAGCTGTCCGAGCTAGATGCAGAAAAGATAAAAACCATGACCAGCTCATGCAGGGACAAGAAACCAGTGGGGTGATGATTCTTAGGGTGAACCAAAAGTTGCTGTTCCTGTTTGTCATGTCTTTCCATGCTGTCACATAATGCGAGTACAGCATTTGTCGAAGTTTAGAGCCCAAGGAATTCGCTTCTGAGCCTTGTTGTGCATCGCTAGCATTCCAGATCTCTTGATGGTACAGAAAACCTTGCCCTGACCACCGTGAATGTTGGACATCCATGGATGCTCAGAGGCCTTATTACACGGCTTAGAAGCCAAACCCTTTGGCTCTGTACTTTTTGACAAAGGCTGTACATCAGTTTTCTCACAGATTCATGCTGAAATTTTCCTTTTTCTTTGCTCTGGCCAACTGTATCATGTAAACATTGATAAGTTATAGCAACACAGATTGTGTTCCACTACCAGTATTCCAAACAGTACTAAAAAACTAGACATGTAAAACATGTGCAGGAAGATAGAAAAGGCAGCTGGGAAGGAAAGATGAAGTGCGTTTAAAAACTGACGAGCTCAAACCCATCAAAGCGTGGTTTATTTTGAGCCAAATATATAAAAGCACTCTCAAGAAAGGCCAGCAGACAGAGTGCCTTCTTTAGATTTTCCAAACGGAACACCCACAAGGCTGCAAACAGCAGAATCCCCACAGAAGCGATGAGGTTTTCACTACAGGGTGATGGCCAATGAACAGGAAAACTGCGCCTCGATAGGTAAGGAGGCATGCTGTAAGTGTTTGGTCCTGCAAAATTAAAAACAAAATATCACTGACATTTCTAACCCTTGTAGAAGTGCAAAAAAATACTGTCGCATTTCAGTATAATGCACATTATGACTCCACTATCCTAGGCATGAATTCATGAGGGGGTGGTCTCCCCTCCTCAAAGTGAGAAATTTTACATAGAAAAACCATTCTCAACCCAATTTTTTCAGGAATAAAGCCAAAGAAATGCGAGGTTCAAACATGTCACTGACCGATTTTTAAAGATAATGGTAACCAGGCTAATGTACTTGGAGCTATCAATACTGTCTAGCTTCAACATCATTGCCCACCAATATGTGCAGGAGACCTTGGTGACAAGTTTCGTATCAAAACTTTTTCATTCATGATTCGTTAGTATGGATGAATCACTTTGCGAGAATTTTGCTCGGAAACCAAAGTGTCCATGTTACAGAGGTGCAACTGTACATATGATTTGTCCATTAGAGCCATGATCACATTTAGTGGGCCACCACAACTATGCAAAAGTTAAACAAAATGCTACAATGGCCTCCCTGCCAAAGATTTGAAAACCATATTCTAGCTATAAGACAACTCAGCTGCTCAATCTCATTTAATTGCAACCAGTGCAGCAACAGCCTAACTGTAATCGAACTAGAGGCTAAAGAAACAATGGTGAGCCACTGTTCATAAGGGAGTGTGATACAAAGTGCGTATTAGAAAGGCACAGCTGCACACGAAATCTACCACTCTTTCTTTATCCGTGACATTTGATACATATGGCGACTACAGGAATTTTTGCTGAGCATCGAAGAAGCAAATGTTCTCTAGGGAATCACATCTTGAGCACCTATAACAGCCCGGGATGCAATAATTAGTACTCCCCATGAATCATATTTGCGTGTGTATAATGAAGACTTAAAAATACAAAACTGGTATGGTGTTGTTCAAAGTGTATATCGCCATTACACACAGCTTTTGAAGTAGCACTACACAATGATTTGATGCCATCGAAGACTACAACACAAACCCCTCGTTTACAACTTAAAATAAAAAATAGCTGCACCGTATCCAGTTCTCATTACCATTTGTCAATAAATTGAAAAACCACAGTCGCAAAAGCAAATAATGGTGATCGCCTCTCCATAATTTCGTGCAAGTCTAAAGAAATCATAACCATCTCAACATTGCATTATTGGTAATTTGAAAAGAGTGGTAGTGAATACGCGTGAAAATGAGACAGTAGCAATGGAAATTCCAAAATAGCAGCGTGTCAGCACGCTGTATCTGGTTTAGTCATGAAAGTGCTCTGTTTTCAGAACTGAGCATCGTTGCAGCAGTTACACTGGCTCCTTATTTCTACTATTGTCTTTTTTTAATTGCATAAGTAACTATGCGTGAATTTTAATGAAAATCCCTTGGGGGTCAGCAGCTCCTTAATGTCACTGCTTGCATCCCGCCTCTTTGCAAGATAGCGAAACACCAGGGCTTTGTGCCAGCCCCATTCTAAAAAATAAAAAAACCCAAGCTTTGCTAAGGCTCGTGACTTCAATGCCTAAATTTGAGTAAATTCTGTGCCTAAAAGGTAGTCATCAGATGCTCAGATAAATACTGAGCTGCTATTTTCATAGAAAAATTTCAGTTCCTGCCTATGTCCACCAATATTTTGGACAAAAATACCTACAAGTGTTGCAGGGGTCATCTTTCTTTGCGGCTTAACTCTGAACTGTATGGTACTGCTTGTAGATTAAACTGATGCAACCTTGGAGTTCTTCATAGATTAGAACCTGTATAGAACAATGTCCAGTAATGATAGGTGAGCAAGGCAAAGAAGTATGTGATGCTTTGAAATTAAAGCAGCTGTTATATTTTCACAAATAGTGAGAGCACGTTTATACTGCACCCATCGAAGTTGTGCCGCAACGAACCGCAGAACATAAAGCAAGAACTGACAGCCCTTGCTTTCTCGCTTTCACTCGTGTTCCAGTGACAAAGAGATTGCGCCATTGACTGAAAGCAATAAATAATCAGATTGGAATTTTAAATTTGGCGGCCGAATCTATGACGGCAGAATACAAGTATGCACTTCAGAAGCTTTGAGCATATTCATTTGCTGCGACGCGCACGATAAGCAACATTATGGTTTTTGTGGGGAACCATGGCATTTTAGAAAAAGCGACCTGATTTTTTTTACGTTAATAGCGATGCCGCATACCTCGTTCTGCGAACATGCATGAAAGTAAGAGTGGCCAAAAATGCTGCACATACTCAAACTAAAATGACACAAATGCTTCGGAGGGCACTAAAATAACAATGGCGAAACATACAGCCGCTTGCAAGGTGTACTTCAGTGCAGACGCAAGCAGACTTGTACTACAGAGCGCTCGTGCGGTGCTTTGCGGAATGAAGGCGAACTTATAACGCAGGCAGTGGGATTGACTGACAATGCAGGTGCTCAAGTGCTGGCGCATAATCATATAAAACAACCCATACAATGGCAGCGCGTCGTTAATAAAACTGCGCTAATGTTTTGCTCTATTTCGCAGCGCAGTGCTTCAGCGCTCCACACAAGCCTGCTCACGTCTTTATCGTACAACGATATTTAAGACGCAAAATCACTTACCATGACGGCGAGACGGAAGTGAGACGGCAGGTATTCCAAAATGTCCTTCCGGGCAGCAGTGTCGACTTGCTGCTTCGTTCCGGAACTAAGCGAAACAGATAAAAGTACACAGTTCCACTGGCGCGTTCTTTTAACAGCAGCAGGAATTCGAGCTCGCTCCGTCTCAGTTGCCGTACGGTGTTTTTTCTACACCGTTCGGAAGGTTCCGAATGGCGACAACTACTCCGTTAGAGACGGCTGATGAACGATTGCGGACCTCGTTAGCACACCGTCAGTTCTAGCTGGTGTTGCTTCGGTGTTTATGATATCATGTGCGCCGTTTTACCGGTGTTCTCGTCAGGCGATGCGGTGTTTTAAAGCGGACGAACACGGATAAACCTCCCATCTCGTGTCATTCGTGTTTAGTGTGTAGCATGCGTGTTTGAACGATCTCTACCCACTGGGTGCGCAGTCGAAGGCTGCCTACGAGTTCTTTTGATGGAGTGTTTGGGTTCACTCCATGAATAACTCCTCTAATGACGTCATCAGGCACTGCAAGGAGAAGTTGACTCCATAAGTATTCCCTTCCAAGCACAGACTCGTGACGTGCCGTACGGCATTCACGGTCTCTTCATAGAGAGTACTAACTATGATGATGTTTGATCCTTTGCGTGGTCTCCCAATAAAGTGGTCGCATGACATTATGTTGCTGCGGGCTGTCAGGATGGCTTTTTAAAACTGGGATGGAATGAATAGCTTTACTTCCATGCCCTTTTTTGGTCTTAAAATTATCTTGCAGCCATTTTTAGGAAGCGGCGGTAGTTTCCCCTTCTTCTGAGTCTTCTGATGAATTGCCGGCTGGCCTAGTGATGCTCTCGTCTCCTGAGGTTTTACGACAGTCTGAAGTGGGTGCGTCGGGGGAGCATAAATCTTTCCTGCTATCACGACTTGCTCACCTTTTGCTAACCTTTGACGATTCTTGCATATGTTTACGCGCCAGTTGTAGTGAAGGTCGTCCGGCGTCAATTAACTGCCTTTTTCCACATCTTGATGACTTTGGATTTGTGCGTCTAACTTCATTTCCTGGGATTCCTGGGGATTATTACAGTTCGCTAGTTCAGTGGTTGGTAAGCACAGACCACAAGGACCCGCCCTGTTTTCGTTTGATGCATCCATGTCAATTGGGTCGCCTTCACAGGGCCTCGCCATGCCCAGCGTGTCAGCCACCGCCTCGAAGCCTCACAGGTCCGTAGAAATGACGTAAAAAAAAACTCACGAGATTGAGAAAGGCATAGATGAATACCTGATGATGTCGAAAAGCTCCTCGAAAGAAAATTTCCGAGAGTGAAGGGTGATGATCCATAGCGCACAGATTTCAAGGGACAGAACACGAATCCTAAACTTCCACTAAACGATCTTTATTTGGCGCTGAGAGCCTTCTAAAATCACATATTGTATAGGTATAGACGATTAAGAACGATTATTGTGTCAAGGTGATGATGTGTCAAGGAATGAGAACAAAAAGCACAATAAAAACCACCAATCAGTAAACATGTTTGACACTATCGCCCGGTGCCTTGAATCTGAGAAAGCTTAGTGTTTTCTTGATAAAGGCACCGAAGGATCATTGACACAATTTTCCAATCCCTCTTTTTGCACTGCCACAGCTTCAATTATCTCCCTCGTTTTTCGATAGCTATTTTTTCCTAACACTGAACACTCCTCGAACTTAGCCGCGAACTGGTGACCTCGGCAGTGACGAGCCAAATTACCTGGCCCCTCATCTGTAACATTTCTGTGGTGCTCGCTGAGTTGCTTATTCAGGCACCGGCCTGTCTGCCCGATATACAACTTGCCACATGAAAGCGTCAACCTGTATACAACGTTATCTTTGCAAGTGTCAAAGAGGTTCTGATGCCTTAAAGAGAAGGCCTTTCTATCCTGCTCGCACGGACATGTGCCCTTACACATGCAGGAGAAGTTTTGTGGGGCTTACATGCAAATTTTAACTCCAGTTTTCTCTCCAATCTTTTTGAGGCCGTCGAAAAGACTGTGAATATAAGGCATTACTTCAATTTTATCGAAATCTTCTTTTTTATCGGTCAAGCTGTGCTTTTTCTTTGCCTACGCATGCTTTCTGTTACTGCTATTGCGGGGTAACTCGAGTTACCCGCTTCTTGAAGGCGATCAACCTGATTACTGAAACATGTTGCCATTAGGCAGGTGGATGACTTATAGACTGCATTAGACAGGCATGCGTTTACTACTACTCTTTTAACCAACTTCGTATGTGCCGAGGTATAAACTAAGAGAGCCTTATTCTATCTAGGCTCATATATCAAGCAAATTCAACTCGATGGAACTAGTTTTAAATAAAGAAAACGGATCATTCTCTCAACAGGAAGCACGTGAGCAATTGACGTTGCCTCAAGACACGTCGCGAAGGTAGATATTGCACTTTCTGCTATCTGAAGAAGGCTTCGATTGCTCTTCCGAAGAACAACCAAGTAGTATTCATCTACAAACCGGAACATTTTTATCACCACTCTACTGTCTAGAATACTCTGGATGCTCCTATCTGCGCTCGCAACAAAGAAGTCACTAAGAGCAAGTGCTATGCACGAACCAATACACACTACCTTTTTTTGCAGATAGACTTCCCCATTCCATGTAACAAAGGTTGAAGAGAGGTAAAAAGACACTAAATTCTAGAACCCATCACAAGAAATAACACTTCATTTTGAAACAATACGGTGCCAAATTTATGAATACAGTCTTAAATGCTTTCTAAAAGCTCCTGATGAGGGAAAGAGTAGTACAGGTTATTTATAACCATTGAAATAAATCTCTAGATCTGCACTATGAATCATTCTCATGCAGTCAACAACTTGTTCTGAGCTTTTGATTAAAAATGGCGCCCGTGTGGGCGGTTTGTTTACAAAAGAAGGAAGTGGGGTGGGGGTGCATGCTAGGCCAGAGCACGAATGAATACAGCATGCACTGATTGCGTGTTGCAGTTTTAGGCCAAAGTCTTGCGCATTCATAAAACCTTGGGCCTCTTTATTATTCTGAGAATTTCGTTTATATTGTTCTTCGCGTGGTGAAACGCATTCCACGCCATATTCTTGCGCAGGCGCGGCGTGGCGCCCACTTCAAATTCCTGAAAGGGTTTTTCAGAGAATTGAGGACTACAGTTCTTTTCGTATTTTTGGCACCTGGACCATTGACAATGATTGACTAGGCACACAACACCCAAACTTGTGATAAGGGGGTACATAATTGGGGCAAACTGTCTGCCGACGTTGGATCACCGTTTATTTTTCACTTTGCGTACCAGCTGCAAAACATCATCATTTTAGACTTGTATTTTCTTTTCTGCAAGCACTAGGGATGTGTTGACTACCTGTATTTTGTTCCCTCTGTTAATGCTTTCAGATTTGCTTTTATTAAGGAACGCATTTATCTTTTTATCGAGCCTTTCAGTACGATGCTGGTCTTGGTTTGAGTCTAGTCTTTATGTGCTCATTATTTATGGTGCCCGGTAAAAAAGTTTGTCAACACTCAGTCTGTTTATTAAATACTGCATGCTGAATAACCACTTGCTCCGGATAGAAGACAAGCGCGCCAAACAGGAAGAACCTTTGTTGATTTATGAATCCATGCCTGTCTGCAGTACACACACGTTATTTCTAAGCAACTTACATTGAATAATTTTGGTACGACCAAATTTGCAGAAGGAATTAAACGAGACATTGTCCACCTCCGGCCAGAGGCAAGCTTTGGTAAGCGCAAGCCATTCGAAATTTGCGCCAGTGAAGCCGAAGGAAGAATTTTGTGCCACTAGGTTTTACCAACCGCTGGGTGTGCTAAAATCTATTCGGCGGTGCGTAAACAATTCGAAATTCTCTCCAGTGAAACCGAAACAAGAAGCGTGTGCCAGCTGCTTCATCAACCGCTAGGTGTATTAAAATTGATTTGAGCGACACGCGACCAAACAGAAATTCGCAATAGTGAAACCGAAACAGGTAGTGTGGGGTTGCACTCACGAACCGTTAGGTGGGCTAGAATCGATTGGGCCGCTTGGGTCTATAGGAGTGTCCTCTCTTATTCAATCTTTCTCTATGGTACTGGCTAAGAGAGTCCGCGTCGCTGTCCATGTTGCGGTGCTCCTCAGGCAATCCAAACGAACACGATCCCACTTCTAAGGCAGTGCACGGTGCACGGTAATTTTTTTCGTCTATCGGCCTAGTATTGGAGCGCTCCCCGTGACATGAGGTGCTTTCCGTTCACTTTGTGAGACATGTACAGCTTGGTACAGACGCAACATCCGGATGCCTCTTGCCGGGTAATCACTTCATTGTCACAACTTATTCCCTATCACGCTGCTTGTTACTGATATTAGTTTCTGCATTTCGTTTGGTATGCTATGCGCCCATTCACGCTCTTATACGGTTGGTTCCTTTTTTACATTTTCTGCCTCTTTCAGCCGCCTGAAAGTTATTCTTGGTGTGCTCGCCCTTCTGTCGTTGGTAGGATGCTCAATAGCAACATGGCAAGTCACCGGTAGCACAAAGACACCTTTCATCGTGTTAGTCACCGAGCCCTCATCGTAAGTACATCTCCATTGCATATTTTACCCTTAAGTACTCAAAACCTTACCAGCTTTCGCGATGCCTCTTTGGGTAGCCAAGTTTGAGATACTCCAGTAAAACTCGTCTCATGGAAACAGCCACATTAGTAAGTCGCAAAACTTTTACATCTGAAATAACCTTGAAAGTTAACTAGTCATATTCAATCAATTTGCTCGGTTTTTCAGTCGATTCAATAGAGATTGCAGACGACGCAATGTTTCTCATGACACAGAGCCAGAAAGCAATTTCAAGCATGCGCGTGTACATGGAACCTGTCTCCTACGTCCTGTAGGTCACAGGTGGATGAAATGTACTAACTAGCAACGCGGGTCCTTGATCTTCAAAACTCTGGAAATGCACCGCGCTAAGAGAATCTCAAATGGCATCTGTTTTTTGCAATTGATATATAGAGCCCTGCACTCAGGCTCTTATAGCTTTATGTGGTACGCAGTTCTTCTGGCAGAAAAGAAACCGCTGTCGAAGAATGTAGCCAATTGGTGACAACCTTCATTCGATCGTGCACGTGCCGTCGCATGTGCAGTGACCATCTTGCGAGGTGGTGTGTCTGCTGCGCATATCTTGACGAAGCACGGTTCATAGCTGCATGGAAGCAGAAACCACGAAACTAGAGCTCGATGTTTACGAAATTCATTCCAGCACTCTGCTTTCCGATGTGATACGTTTTACCGATTCATAATTCCTGATATAATGATGACCCAATCCGCCAGCGCAGACGTTCTTGAGCCATACCATTGTGTCACCTCCACGAAGAAGGCCAGTGAAATTGCTGTCTCACTTTTCATGAAATGCAAAATGCTGTGTAATCTTTCCGCGAGTATGTTCATTATATGAATATGCGTGTTCAAGTGAAGATAATGGCCATGTAGTTTTGCTTACTACGCTAGATCTATCCTTTGAAAGTTCAACAGGGTGGCTAATATCTTTTTATCAAATAAGAATCGTTACCAACACTCCTAACTTGCAGTCCTTCTTCTGTGTTTTCAATAAAAAACTGCTATAAAGGAGAGATCGAATCCATTGATGGGCAATATTAGCTCGGGGCACCATATTGGAGTGAGTTACTCTGTGTTTAGTGCGGCTTGAATGGATACAGGGCTCCAAGAGAAAACAAACAAATAAATCAACTAGGACCTTGTGCCTATTCAATACGAGAGGAGGCAACGAGTATGATCTGTGTGCCAGACAGAATTTCATGATTTCCTTCTTCATAATCAATGCGCAAAATCACAATTGTAGTTTTTGGACGACGTGCTCGACAACAACCACCTTGTGCTCTCTGAAATCACTACGGGAGCCGTTTATACTTAAACAACCCTGCCTCGCGGTCCTCGTAGCCCTAGGAAAAGGCTCTTAAACAAATTGAACGGCAAACCAAGGACAACAGGCAAAAATATAGAAAGCTCATCGCATGCTTAACTTATATCGAAAGCACGGCCGGCAAGAAGAACTGGAGCAGGTCACTTTGATCGAATTTTGCTTCATAATGCTGCTACGGCGGCGAGGACGGGAATGGCGTTGCTGATGGGTGGACAGCAGGATGCGACTAAAAAGCATGGTCTCTACTAGGGGCTCACGCCTGATCCATAACAAGGTTCTGCGTCGTTGGCTACCCTTTTCAGTCGTTCCCTCCCGTCAGAGCCTAGGACCGGCTTGCACTAAGCAAATTAGACTGTCTAGTTCGGAGTTTACCCTTATTCGCAGTTTAGTCTGTGGTCCTAGAATTGGCCTAAATATTCTGCTCGTTCTGAGCAAACGACAGACGCGTAAGATGCTCCCGTTGCTTGTGGACACTTCAATCGCGCTGTGAGAGAAATACATGAACTCAAGATGGAAACAAGCTTTAAGCCGGCGTTCCTATCTTCCTCTCAAGGCGCTGCTGTGGTGTCTACCAGCAAAGAGCAAAGTGAGCAAGTTATGCGTCCTCCCTTTCCTCAATTCCAGCGGAGGTTTTAGACTGCAATATTCGCGGTCAAAGCGTTGTCTTGTTTTTGAGGAAAGGGAAGGCGCATATATAGCTTACTTTGAACGCGGACACTTGGACGACGCAGCGAGAAACAATACCGCCGGCTCGACTGCGTTACGTGTGTGATGCTGATGCACTTCCCGCTTGCCGTTGTGCCTCTTACTTATTGCGCTCGGCTTGAGGTGCTCTTCACTGCTACCGCCGGTAAGATCGCGTTACGCGTGTGATGCTGAAGCATTACAAGACTTCCGTTGTCCCTCCTTATTGTGCATGAATTGATATTCTCTCCATTGCTACCACCGACTAGGTCGCTTTACGCGTGTGATGCCGATGCATTACAAGACTTCCGTTGTACTTCCTAACTTAATATGCTTGGCTCGAGGTCCTCTCCACTGCAACCGCCAAATAGATAGCGTTACGCATGTGATACTGGTGCATTCCACGACTTCCGTTGCACCTCTCAACTTATTGTGCTTGGCTCGAGGTCCTCTCCACTCCTACCGCCGACTAGATCGCGTTACATGCATGATGCTAATGCATTCCACGACTTCCGTTGTACGTCTTAACTCATTGTGCTTGGCTTGAGGTCCTCTCTACTGCTACCGCCCACTAGATCGTGTTACATATAAGATATTGGGCCATTACACGACTCCCGTTACCTCTCAACTTATTGTGCTTGGCTCGAGATCCTCTCCATTGCTACAGCCGACTAGATCGCATTATGTGCATGATGCAAATGGATTCCACGACATCCGTTGTACCTCTTAACTTATTGTGCATGGCTCGAGGTCCTCTCCACTGCTACGCCGAATAGATAGCGTTACGCATGTGATACTGGTGCACTCCGCAACTTCCATTGTACCTCGCAACTTATTGTGCTTGGCTCGAGGTCCTCTCCGCTCCTACCTCCCACTAGACCGCGTTACGTGCATGATGCTGATGTATTCCACGACTTCCGTTGTACCTCTTAACTTATTGCGCTTGCCTTGAGGTCCTCTCTACTGCCTCCGCCCACTATATCGTGTTACGTATGCGATATTGAGGCGTATCACGACTCCCGTTGTACCTCTCAACTTATAGTGCTTGGCTCGAGATCCTCTCCAATGCCACCGCCGAATAGATAGCGTTACGCGTGTGATTCTGGTGCATTCCACGACTTCCGTTGTACGTCTCAACTTATTGTGCTTGGCTCGAGGTCCGCTCCACTCCTACCGCCGACTAGATCGCGTTATGTGCATGATCATAATGCATTTCACGACTTCCGTTCTACCTCTTAACTTTTTGCGCTTGCCTTGAGGTCCTCTCTACTGCTACCGCACACTATATCGTGTTACGTATGCGATATTGAGGCGTATCACGACTCCCGTTGTACCTTTCAAATTATAGTGCTTGGCTCGAGATCCACTCCACTGCTACCGCCGAATAGATGGCGTTAAGCGTGTGATTCTGGTGCATTCCACGACTTCCGTTGTACGTCTCAACTTATTGTGCTTGGCTCGAGGTCCGCTCCACTCCTACCGCCGTCTAGGTCGCGTTATGTGCATGATCATAATGCATTCCACGACTTCCGTTGTACGTCTTAACTTATTTTGCTTGGCTCGAGGTCCTCTCCACTGTGACCTACGACTAGATCGAGTTATGTGCATGATGCTAATGCATTCCACGACTTCCTTTGTACCTCTTGATTTATTGTGCTTGGTTCGAGGTCCTCTCCACTCTTACCACCGACTAGATCGCGTTACGTGAATGACGCTGACGCATTTCACGACTTCCGTTGTACCTCTTAACTTAATGCACTTGGCTCGAGGTCCTCTCCACTGCTACCGCCGAATAGATAGCGTTACTCGTGTGATTCTGGTGCATTCCACGACTTCCGTTGTACGTCTCAACTTATTGTGCTTGGCTCGAGGTCCCCTCCACTCCTACCGCCGACTAGATTGCGTTATGTGCATGATCATAATGCATTCTACGACTTCCGTTGTACCTGTTAAATTATTGTGCTTGGCTCGAGGTCATCTCCTGAGCAACCGCCGAGTAGATCGCATTGCGTGCATGATGCTAATGCATTCCACGACTTCTGTTGTACCTACTAACTTATTGTGCTTGGCTTGAGGTCCTCTCTACTGCTACCGCCCACTAGATTGTGATACGTATGTGATATTGAGGCATATCACGACTCCCGTTGTACCTCTCTGCTTATTGTGCTTGGCTCGAGATTCTCGCAACTGCTACCGCCGAATAGATAGCGTCACGCCTGTGATACTGGTGCATTCCACGACTTCCGTTGCACCTCTCAACTTATTGTGCTTGGCTAGAGGTCCTCTACACTCCTACCGCCGACTAGATCGCGTATTGTGCATAATGCTAATGCATTCTACGACTTCAGTTGTACATCTTAACTTATTGTGCTTGGCTCGAGGTCCTCTCCACTCCTACCGCGGACTAGATCTCGTTACGTGCATAATGCTAATGTATTCCACGACTTCCGTTGTACCTCTTAACTTTATTGCGCTTGCCTTCAGGTCCTCTCTACTGTTACCGCCCACTATATTGTGTTACGTATGCGATATTGAGGCGTATCACGACTTCCGTTGTACGTCTCAACTTAGTGTGCTTGGCTCGTGGTCCGCTCCACTACTACCGCCGACTAGATCGCGTTATGTGCATGATCATAATGCATTCTACGACTACCGCTGTACCTCTTAACTTATTGTGCTTGGCTCGAGGTCCTCTCCACTGTTACCGCCGAATAGACAACGTTACGCGTGTGATACTGGTGCATTCCACGACTTTCGTTGTACCTCTCAACTTATTGTGTTTGGCTCGAGGTCCTCTCCCCTCCTACCGCCGACTAGATCCCGTTACGTACATAATGGTAATGAATTCCACGACTTCCGTTGTACCTGTTAACTTATGGTGCTTCGCTCGAGCTCCTCTCCAGTGCTACCGCCGAGTAGATCGCGTTACGTGCATGATGCTAATGCATTCCACGACTTCCGTTGTAACTACTAACTTATTTTGCTTGGCTTGAGGTCCTTTCTACTGCTACCGCCCACTAGATTGTGATACGTATGTGATATTGAGGCATATCACGACTCCCGTCTTACCTCTCAACTTATTGTTCTTGGCTCGAGATTCTCGCAATTGCTACCGCCGAATAGATAGCGTTACGCCTGTGATACTGGTGCATTCCACGACTTCCGTTGCACCTCTCAAATTATTATGCTTGGCTCGAGGTCCTCTCCACTCCTACCGCCGACTAGATCGGGTATTGTGCATAATGCTAATTCATTCTACGACTTCCGTTGTACCTCTTAACTTATTGTGCTTGGCTCGAGTTCCTTTCCACTAATACCGCGGACTAGATCTCTTTACGTGCATAATGCTAATGCATTCCACGACTTCCGTTGTACCTCTTAATTTATTGTGCTTGGCTCGAGGTCCTCTCCACTGCTACCGCCGAATAGGTAGCGTTACGCGTGATACTGGCGCATTCCACGACTTACGTTGTACCTCTCAACTTATTGTGCTTGGCTCGAGGACCTCTCCACTGCGACCTACGACTAGATCGCGTTATGTGCATGATGCTAATGCATTCCACGACTTCCGTTGTACCTGTTAACTTATTGTGCATTGCTCGAGATCCTCTCCACTCTTACCGCCGACTAGATCGCGTTTCGTGAATGACGCTAACGCATTTCACGACTTCCGTTGTACCTCTTAACTGAATGCACTTGGCTCGAGGTCCTCTCCACTGCTATCGCCGAATAGATAGCGTTACGCGTGTGATATTGGTGCATTCCACGACTTCCGTTGTACTTCTCATCTTAATGTTATTGGCTCGAGGTTCTCTCCACTCCTACCGCCGACCAGGTCGTGTTTCGGACGTGATCTTGAGGCATTACACGACTCCGGTTTTACTTCTGAACTTATTGTGCTTTGCTTTGCTTGAGGTCGTCTTCACTGCTACCGCCGACTAGATGGTGGTATGTGTGTGATGCTGATGCATTACACGACCTCCATTATACCTCTGAACTTACTGTGCTCGGCTTGAGGTCCTCTCCACTGATACCGCCGACTAAATCGCGGTATGTGTGGGGTATTGATGTATTACACGACTTCCATAGTACCTCTTAACTTATTGTCCTTGGCTTGAGGTCCTCTCCACTGCTACCACCGACTAGATCGTGGTATGTATGTGATGCAGATGCATTACACGTCTTACACTGTACCTCTTGACTTATTATACTTGGCTTGAGGTCCTCTCCACTGCTGCCGCCGTCTAGATCGCGTTACGTGAATGACGCTAACGCATTTCACGACTTGCGTTGTACCTCTTAACTTAATGCACTTGGCTCGAGGTCCTCTCCACTGCTATGGCCGAATAGATAGCGTTACGCGTGTGATATCGGTGCCTTCCACGACTTCCGTTGTACCTCTCAACTTATTGTGTTTGGCTCGAGGTCTTCTCCCCTCCTACCGCCGACTAGATCCCGTAACGTACATAATGGTAATAAATTCCACGACTTCCGTTGTTCCTCCTAACTTATTGTGCTTGGCTCGAGGTCCTCTCCAGTGCTACCGCCGAATAGTTAGCTTCACGTGTGTGATACTGGTGCATTCCACGACTTCTGTTGTAGGTCTTAACTTATTTTGCTTGGCTCGAGGTCCTCTCAACTGCGACGTACGACTAGATTGCGTAACGTGCATGATGCTAATGCATTCCACGACTTCCTTTGTACCTCTTGACTTACTGTGCTTGGCTCGAGGTCCTCTCCACTCTTACCGCCGACTAGATTGCGTTACGTGAATGACGCTAACGCATTTCACGAGTTCCGTTGTACCTCTTAACTTAATGGACTTGGCTCGAGGTCCTCTCCACTGCTATCGCCGAATAGATAGCGTTACTCGTGTGACACTGGTGCATTCCACGACTTCCGTTGTACTTCTCATCTTAATGTGCTTGGCTTGAGGTCCTCTCCACTCCTACCGCTGACCAGGTCGTGTTAAATATGAGATATTGAGGCATTACACGACTCCGGTTGTACTTAACTTATTGTGGTTTGCTTTGCTTCAGGTCGTCTTCAGAGCTACCGCCGACCAGATGACGGTTTGTGTGTGATGCTGATGCATTACACGACTTTCATTGTACCTCTGAGCTTATTGTGCTTGGCTTGAGGTCCTCTTGGCTTGAGGTCTTCTCCACTGCTACCGCCGACTATATTGCGGTTTGTGTGTGATATTGATGCATTGCATGACTTCAATTGTACCTCTTAACTTATTGTGCTTGCCTTGAGGTCCTCTCCACTGCTACCGCCGACTAGATCGCGTTACGTGTGTGATGCTAATGCATTCCAGGACTTAGGTTGTACCTCTTGACTTACTGTGCTTGGCTCTAGGTCCTCTACACTCCTACCGCCGACTAGGTCGCGTTATGTGCATGATGCTAATGATTTCCACGACTTCGGTTGTTCCTCAACTTTTTGTGCTTGGCCCGAGGTCCTCTCCACTGCTACCGCCTAATAGATAGCGTTACGCGTGTTATACTGGTGCATTCTACGACTTCCGTTGTACCTGTTAAATTATTGTGCTTGGCTCGAGGTCCTCTCCAGTGCGACCGCCGAGTAGATCGAGTTGCGTGCATGATGCTAATGCATTCCACGACTTCTGTTGTACCTACTAACTTATTGTGCTTGGCTTGAGGTCCTCTCTACTGCTACCGCCCACTAGATTGTGATACGTATGTGATATTGAGGCATTTCACGACTCCCGTTGTACCTGTTAACTTATTGCGCATTGCTCGAGGTCCTCTCCTCTCCTACCGCCGACTAATCTCGTTATGTGCATAATGGTAATGCATTTCACGACTTCCGTTGTACCTCTTAACTTAAGGCACTTGGCTCGAGGTCCTCTCCACTGCTATTGCCGAATAGATTGCGTTACGCGTGTGGTACTGGTGCATTCCACGACTTTCGTTGTACCTCTCATCTTAATGTGCTTGGCTCGAGGTCCTCTCCACTCCTACCGCTGACCAGGTCGTGTTAAATATGTGATATTGAGGCATTACACGACTCCAGTTGTACCTCTTAACTTATTGTGCTTTGCTTTGCTTGAGGTCGTCTTCACTGCTACCGCCGACTAGATGACGGTTTGTGTGTGATGCTGATGCATTACACGACTTCCATTGTACCTCTGAGCTTATTGTGCTTGGCTTGAGGTCCTCTCCACTGATACCGCCGACTAAATCGCATTATGTGTAGGGTATTGATGCATTACACGGCTTCCATAGTACCTCTTATCTTATTGTGCTTGGCTTGAGGTCCTGTCCACTGCTACCGCCCATTAGATTGCGGTATGTGTGTGATATTGATGCAATGCACGACTTCCATTGTACCTCTTAACTTATTTTGTTTGTTAGAGGTCCTCTCCACTGCTACCACCGACTAAATCATGGTATATCTGTGATGCAGATGCATTACACGACTTACGATGCTTTGCTTGAGGTCCTCTCCCCTGCTACCGCCGTCTAGATCGCGGTATGTGTCTGACAATGATGCATTGCATGACATCAATTGTACCTCTTAACTTGTGCTTTTCTTCAGGTCCTCTCCACTGCTACCGCCGACTAGATCGCGTTACGTGTGTGATGCTGATACATTGCACGACTTCGGTTGTACCTCTTAACTTAATGTGCTTGGCTCGAGGACCTCTCCACTGCTACCGCCGACTAGGTCGCGTTACGTGCATAATGCTAATGCATTCCAGCACTTTAGTTGTACATCTTGACTTACTGTGCTTGGCACTAGGTACTCTACACTCCTACCGCCGAATAGATCGCTTTATGTGCATGATGCTAATAAATTCCATGACTTCGGTTGTACCTCAACTTATTGTGCTTGGCTGAGGTCCTCTCCACTGCTACCGCCGAATACATAGCGTTACGCGTGTGATACTGGTGCATTCTACGACTTCCGTTGTACCTCTCAACTTATTGTGTTTGGCTCGAGGTCCTCTCTCCTCCTACCGCCGACTAGATCCTGTTACGTACATAATGGTAATGAATTCCACGACTTCCGTTGTACCTGTTAAATTATTGTCCTTGGCTCGAGGTCCTCTCCAGTGCTACCGCCGAGTAGATCGCGTTGCGTGCATGATGCTAATCCATTCCACGACTTCCGTTGTACCTACTAGCTTACTCTGCTTGGCTTGAGGTCCTCTCTACTGCTACCGCCCACTAGATTGTGATACGTATGTAATATTGAGGCATATCACGACTCCCGTTGTACCTCTCTACTTATTGTGCTTGGCTCGAGATTCTCGCAACTGTTACCGCCGAATAGATACCGTTACGCCTGTGATACTGGTGCATTCCACGACTTCCGTTGCACCTCTCAACTTATTGTGCTTGGCTCAAGGTCCTCTCAACTGCTACCGCCGACTAGATCCCGTTACGTGAATGATGCTAACGCATTTCACGACTTCCGTTGTACCTCTTAACTTAATGCACTTGGCTCGAGATCCTCTCCACAGCTATCGCCGAATAGATAGCGTTTCGCGTGTGACATTGGTGCATTCCATGACTTCCTTTGTACCTCTCATCTTATTGTGCTTGGCCCGAGGTCCTCTCCACTCCTACCGCCGACCAGCTCGTGTTACGTATGTAATATTGAGGAATTACACGACTGCGGTTGTACCTCTTAACTTAATGTGCTTTGCTTTGCTCAAGGTCCTCTCCACTGCTACCACCGACTAGATCGTGGTATGTATGTGATGCAGATGCATCACACGACTTACACTGTTCCTCTTGACTTATGCTTGGCTTGAAGTCCTCTCCACTGCTACCGCCGAATAGATTAGCGTTACGCATGTGATACTGGTGCATTCCACGACTTCCGTTGTACCTCTCAACTTATTGTGCTTGGCTCGAGGTCCTCTCCACTCCTACCGCCGACTAGATCCCGTTACGTGCATAATGCTAATGAATTCCACGACTTTCGTTGTACCCCTTAACTTATTGTGCATGGCTCCAGGTCCTCTCCACTGCTACCGCCGAAAAGATAGCGTTACGCATGCAATACTGGTGCATTCCACGACTTCCATTGGACCTCTCAACTTATTGTGCTTGGCTCCAGGTCCTCTCCACTGCTACCACCGAATAGATAGTGTTACGCATGTGATACTGGTGCGCTCCACAACTTCCATTGTACCTCGCAACTTATTGTGCTTGGCTCGAGGTCCTGTCCACTGCTACCGCCGAATAGATATCGTTACGCGTGTGATTTTGGTGCATTCCACGACTTCCGTTGTACGTCTCAACTTAGTGTGCTTGGCTCGAGGTCCGCTCCACTCCTACCGCCGACTAGATCGCGTTATGTGCATGATCATAATGCCTTCTACGACTTCCGTTGTACCTCTTAACTTATTGTGCTTGGCTCGAGGTCCTCTCCACTGTAACCGCCGAATAAATAACGTTACGCGTGTGATACTGGTGCATTCCACGACTTCCGTTGTACCTCTCAACTTATTGTGTTTGGCTCGAGGTCCTCTCCCCTCCTACCGCCGACTAGATCCCGTTACGTACATAATGGTAATGAATTACACGACTTCCGTTGTACCTGTTAACTTGTTGTGCTTGGCTCGAGGTCCTCTCCAGTGCTACCGCCGAGTAGATCGCGTTGCGTGCATGATGCTTATGCATTCCACGACTTCCGTTGTACCTCTTAATTTATTGTGCTTGGCTTGAGGTCCTCTCTACTGCTAACGCCCACTAGATTGTGATACGTATGTGATATTGAGGCATTCCACGACTTCCGTTGCACCTCTCAAATTATTGTGCTTGGCTCGAGGTCCTCTCCACTCCTACCGCCGACTAGATCGCGTATTGTGCATAATGCTAATGCATTCTACGACTTCCGTTGTACCTCTTAACTTATTGTGCTTGGCTCGAGTTCCTCTCCACTCCTACCGCGGACTAGATCTCGTTACGTGCATAATGCTAATGCATTCCACGACTTCCGTTGTACCTCTTAATTTATTGTGCTTGGCTCGAGGTCCTCTCCACTGCTACCGCCGAATAGGTAGCGTTACGCGTGATACTGGTGCATTCCACGACTTACGTTGTACCTCTCAACTTATTGTGCTTGGCTCGAGGTCCTCTCCACTGCGACCTACGACTAGATCGCGTTATGTGCATGATGCTAATGCATTCCACGACTTCCGTTGTACCTGTTAACTTATTGTACATTGCTCGAGATCCTCTCCACTCTTACCGCCGACTAGATCGCGTTTCGTGAATGACGCTAACGCATTTCACGACTTCCGTTGTACCTATTATTTTAATGCACTTGGCTCGAGGTCCTCTCTACTGCTATCGCCGAATAGATAGCGTTACGCGTGTGATATTGGTGCATTCCACGACTTCCGTTGTACCTCTCATCTTATTGTGCTCGGCTCGAGGTAATCTCCACTCCTACCGCCGACCAGCTCGTGTTACATATGTGATATTGAGGAATTACACGACTGCGGTTTTACCTCTTAACTTATTGTGCTTTGCTTTGCTTGAGGTCCTCTCCACTGCTATCGCCGAATAGATAGCGTTACTCGTGTGATACTGGTGCATTCCACGACTTCCGTTGTACTTCTCATCTTAATGTGCTTGTCTTGAGGTCCTCTCCACTCCTACCGCTGACCAGGTCGTGTTAAATATGAGATATTGAGGCATTACACGACTCCGGTTGTACTTAACTTATTGTGCTTTGCTTTGCTTCAGGTCGTCTTCACAGCTACCGCCGACTAGATGGCGGTTTGTGTATGATGCTGATACATTACACGACTTTCATTGTACCTCTGAGCTTATTTTGCTTGGCTTGAGGTCCTCTCCACTGATCCCGCCGACTAAATCGCAGTATGCGTAGGGTATTGATGCATTACTCGACTTCCATAGTACCTCTTATCTTATTTTGCTTGGCTTGAGGTCTTCTCCACTGCTACCGCGGACTAGATTGCGTTACGTGCGTGATGCTGATACATTGCAAGACTTCGGTTGTACCTCTTAACTTAACGTGCTTGAGTCGAGGACCTCTCCACTGCTACCACCGACTCGATCGCGTTACGTGTATAATGCTAATGCAATCCAGGACTTAGATTGTACCTCTTGACTTACTGTGCTTGGCTCTAGGTCCTCTACACTCCTACCGCCGACTAGGTCGCGTTATGTGCATGATGCTAATGATTTCCACGACTTCGGTTGTTCCTCAACTTTTTGTGCTTGGCCCGAGGTCCTCTTCACTGCTACCGCCTAATAGATAGCGTTACGCGTGTGATACTGGTGCATTCCACGACTTCCGTTGTACCTCTCAACTTATTGTGCTTGGCTCGAGGTCCTCTCCACTCCTACCGCCGACTAGATCGCATTATGTGCATGATGCTAATGGCTTCCACAACTTCCGTTGTACCTCTTAACTTATTGTGCATGGCTCCAGGTCCTCTCCACTGCTACCGCCGAATAGATAGCGTTACGCATGTGATACTGGTGCATTCCACGACTTCCGTTGGACCTCTCAACTTATTGTGCTTGGCTCAAGGTCCTCTCAACTGCTATAGCCGAATAGATAGTGTTACGCATGTGATACTGGTGCATTCCACGACTTCCGTTGCACCTCTCAACTTATTGTGCTTGGCTCGAGCTCCTCTCCACTCCTACCGCCGACTAGATCGCGTATTGTGCATAATGCTAATGCATTCTACGACTTCCGTTGTACCTTTTAACTTATTGTGCTTGGCTCGAGGTCCTCTACCCTCCTACCGCGGACTAGATCTCTTTACGTGCATAATGCTAGTGCATTCCACGACTTCCGTTGTACCTCTTAACTTATTGTGCTTGGCTCGAGGTCCTCTCCAGCTGCTAACGCCGAATAGAGTTACGTGTGTGATACTGGTGCATTCCACGACTTCCGCTGTACGTCTTAACTTATTGTGCTTGGCTCGAGGTCCTCTCCACTGCGACCTACGACTAGATCGCGTTACGTGCATGATGCTAATGCATTCCACGACTTCCGTTGAACCTGTTAACTTATTACGCATTGCTCGAGGTCCTC
Organism: Amblyomma americanum; assembly: GCA_030143305.2. Taxonomy (NCBI): domain Eukaryota; kingdom Metazoa; phylum Arthropoda; class Arachnida; order Ixodida; family Ixodidae; genus Amblyomma; species Amblyomma americanum. The sequence continues at coordinate 54,539 of JARKHS020027748.1, read as the reverse complement.
TCCACTCCCACCGGCGACTAGATCGCGTTAAGTGCATGATTGCTAATGCATTTCACGACTTCCGTTGTACCTCTTAACTTAATGCACTTGGCTCGAGGTCCTCTCCACTGCTATCGCCGAATAGATAGCGGTACGCGTGTGATACTGGTGCATTCCACGACTTCCGTTGTACCTCTCACCTTAATGTGCTTGGCTCGAGGTCCTCTCCACTCCTACCGCCGACTAGGTCGTGTTACGTATGTGATATTGAGGCATTACACGACTCCAGTTGTACCTCTTAACTTATTGTGCTTTGCTTTGCTTGAGGTCGTCTTCACTGCTACCGCCGACTAGATGGCGGTTTGTGTGTGATGCTGATGCATTACACGACTTCCATTGTACCTCTGAGCTTATTGTGCTTGGCTTGAGGTCCTCTCCACTGATACCGCCGACTAAATCGCATTATGTGTAGGGTATTGATGCATTACACGACTTCCATAGTACCTCTTAACTTATTGTGCTTGGCTTGAGGTCCTCTCCACTGCTACCGCCCACTAGATCGGTAGTGTGTGATATTGATGCATTGCACGACTTCCTTGTACCTCTAACTTATTGTTGTGAGGTCCTCTCCACTGCTACCCCGACTAATCATGGATAGTGTGCAGTGCATTCACGACTTACGATGCTTGGCGAGGTCCTCTCCACTGCTACCGCCGTCTAGATCGCGTATGTGCTGACATATGCATTCAGACTCTTGTACCTTTAATTATTGTGCTTCTTAGGTCCTCTCCACTGCTACCGCCGACTAGATCGCGTTACGTGTGTGATGCTGATACATTGCACGACTTCGGTTGTACCTCTTAACTTAATGTGCTTGGCTCGAGGACCTCTCCACTGCTACCGCCGACTAGATCGCGTTACGTGCATAATGCTAATGCATTCCAGGACTTTAGTTGTACATCTTGACTTACTGTGCTTGGCACTAGGTACTCTACACTCCTACCGCCGAATAGATCGCTTTATGTGCATGATGCTAATGAATTCCATGACTTCGGTTGTACCTCAACTTATTGTGCTTGGCTGAGGTCCTCTCCACTGCTACCGCCGAATAGATAGCGTTACGCGTGTGATACTGGTGCATTCCACGACTTCCGTTGTACCTCTTAACTTATTGTGTTTGGCTCGAGGTCCTCTCTCCTCCTACCGCCGACTAGATCCTGTTACGTACATAATGGTAATGAATTCCACGACTTCCGTTGTACCTGTTAAATTATTGTCCTTGGCTCGAGGTCCTCTCCAGTGCTACCGCCGAGTAGATCGCGTTGCGTGCATGATTCTAATCCATTCCACGACTTCCGTTGTACCTACTAGCTTATTGTGCTTGGCTTGAGGTCCTCTCTACTGCTACCGCCCACTAGATTGTGATACGTATGTAATATTGAAGCGTACCACGACTACCCGTTGTACCTCTCAACTTATTGTGCTTGGCTCGAGATTCTCGCAACTGCTACCGCCGAATAGATTCCGTTACGCCTGTGATACTGGTGCATTCCACGACTTCCGTTGCACCTCTCAACTTATTGTGCTTGGCTCGAGGTCCTCTCCACTCCTACCACGAACTAGATCTCGTTACGTACATAATGCTAATGCATTCCACGACTTCCGTTGTACCTCTTAACTTATTGTGCTTGGCTCGAGGTCCTCTCCACTGCTACCGCCGAATAGATAGCGTTAGGTGTGTGATACTGGTGCATTCCACGACTTCCGATGTATCTGTTAACTTATTGTGCATTGCTCGAGGTCCTCTCCGCTCCTACCGCCGACTACATCTCGTTAAGTGCATAATGCTAATGCATTCCACGACTTCTGTTGTACCTCTTTACTTATTGTGCTTGGCTCGAGGTCCTCTCCACTGCTACCGCCAAATAGGTAGCGTTACGCCTGTGATACTGGCGCATTCCTCGACTTCCGTTGTACCTCTCAACTTGTGCTTGGCTCGAGGTCCTCTCCACTGTGACCTACGACTAGATCACGTTACGTGCATGATGCTAATGCATTCCACGACTTCCGTTGTACCTGTTAACTTATTGCGCATTGCTCGAGGTCCTCTCCACTCCTACCGCCGACTAGATCGCGTTACGTGAATGACGCTAACGCATTTCACGACTTCAGTTGTACCTCTTAACTTAATGCACTTGGCTCGAGGTCCTCTCCACTGCTATGCGAAGTATAGATAGCGTTACGCGTGTGATACTGGTGCATTCTACGACTTCCGTTGTACCTCTCATCTTAATGTGCTTGGCTCGAGGTCCTCTCCACTCCTACCGCCGACCAGGACGTGTTTCGGATGTGATCTTGAGGCATTACACGACTCCGGTTGTACCTCTTAACTTATTGTGCTTTGCTTTGCTTGAGGTCGTCTTCACTGCTACCGCCGAATAGATTGCGGTATGTGTGTGATGCTGATGCATTACACGACTTCCATTGTATCTTTGAGCTTATTGTGCTTGGCTTGAGGTCCTCTCCACTGATACCGCCAACTAAATCGCATTATGTGTAGGGTATTGATGCGTTACACGACTTCCATAGTACCTCTTAACTTATTGTGCTTGGCTTGAGGTCCTCTCCACTGCTACCACCGACTAGATCATGGAATTTATGTGATGCAGATGCATTACACGACTTACAATGCTTGGCTTGAGATCCTCTTCACTGCTACCGCCGTCTAGATCGCGGTATGTGTCTGACAATGATGCATTGCATGACTTCAATTGTACCTCTTAACTTATTGTGCTTTTATTGAGGTCCTCTCCACTGCGACCGCCGACTAGATCGCGTTACGTGTGTGAGGCTGATACATTGCACGACTTCGGTTGTACCTCTTAACTTAATGATCTTGGCTCGAGCACCTCTCCACTGCTACCGCCGATCAGATCGCGTTACGTGCATAATGCTAATGCATTCAAGGACATAGGTTGTACCTCAAATTATTGTGCTTGGCTCGCGGTCCTCTCCACTGCTACCGCGGAATAGATAGCGTTACGCATGTGATACTGGTGTATTCCACGACTTCCGTTGGACCTCTCAACTTATTGTGCTTGGCTCAAGGTCCTCTCAACTGCTACCGCCGACTAGATCCCGTCACGTACATAAGCGTTACGCATGTGATACTGGTGTATTCCACGACTTCCGTTGGACCTCTCAACTTATTGTGCTTGGCTCAAGGTCCTCTCAACTGCTACCGCCGACTAGATCCCGTTACGTACATAATGCTAATGAATTCCACGACTATCGTTGTACCTCTTAACTTATTGTGCTTGGCTCGAGGTCCTCTCCACTGCGACCTACGACTAGATCGCGTTACGTGCATTATGCTAATGCATTCCATGACTTCCGTTGTACCAGTTAACTAATTGCGCTTTGTTCGAGGTCCTCTCCACTCCTACCGCCGACTACATCTCGTTAAGTGCATAATGCTAATGCATTCCACGACTTCTGGTGTACCTCTTTAATATATACCATTCCATTTGTATTCGCTTTGTACCTTCTTACTATGTGCCCATCCTGTAAAAATCCCAATGGGATTGACAGTATCTGAAATAAATAAAAAATATTGTGCTTGGCTCGAGGTCCTCTCCACTGCTACCGCCAAATAGGTAGCGTTACGCGTGTGATACTGGTGCATTCGTCGACTTCCGTTGTACCCCTCAACTTGTGCTTGGCTCGGGGTCCTCTCCACTGCGACCTACGACTAGATCACGTTACGTGCATGATGCTAATGCATTCCACGACTTCCGTTGTACCTGTTAACTTATTGCGCATTGCTCGAGGTCCTCTCCACTAGATCGCGTTAAGTGAATGACGCTAACGCATTTCACGACTTCAGTTGTACCTCTTAACTTATTGCACTTGGCTCGAGGTCCTCTCCACTGCTATCGAACGAATAGATAGCGTTACGCGTGTGATACTGGTGCATTCCACGACTTCCGTTGTACCTCTCATCTTAATGTGCTTGGCTCGAGGTCCTCTCCACTCCTACCGCCGACCAGGTTGTGTTAAATATGTGATATTGAGGCATTACACGACTCCAGTTGTACCTCTTAACTTATTGTGCTTTGCTTTGCTTGAGGTCGTCTTCACTGCTACCGCCAACTAGATGGCGGTTTGTGTGTGATGCTGATGCATTACACCACTTCCATTGTACCTCTGAGCTTATTGTGCTTGGCTTGAGGTCCTCTATACTGATACCGCCGAATAAATCGCATTATGTGTAGGGTATTGATGCATTACACGACTTCCATAGTACCTCTTAACTTATTGTGCTTGGCTTGAGGTCCTCTCCACTGCTACCGCCGACTAGATTGCGGTATGTGTGTGATATTGATGCATTGCACGACTTCCAATGTACCTCTTAACTTATTTTGTTTGTTAGAGGTCCTCTCCCCTGCTACCATTGACTAGATCATGGTATATATGTGATGCAGATGCATTAAACGACTTACAATACTTGGCTTGAGGTTCTCTCCACTGCTACCGCCGTCTAGATCGCGTTAGGTGTGTGATGCTAATGCATTGCACGACATCGGTTGTACCTCTTAACTTAATGTGCTTGGCTCGAGGACCTCTCCACTGCTACCGCCGACAGGATCGCGTTACGTGCATAATCATAATGCATTCCAGGACTTTTGTTGTACCTCTTAACTTATTGTGCATGGCTCCAGGTCCTCTCCACTGCTACCGCGGAATAGATAGCGTTACGCATGTGATACTGGTGTATTCCACAACTTCCGTTGGACCTCTCAACTTATTGTGCTTGGCTCAAGGTCCTCTCAACTGCTACCGCCGAATAGATAGCGTTACGCATGTGATACTGGTGCACTCCACAACTTCCATTGTACCTCGCAACTTATTGTGCTTGGCTCGAGGTCCTCTCCGCTCCTACCGCCGACTAGACCGCGTTACGTGCATGATGCTAATGTATTCCACGACTTCCGTTGTACCTCTTAACTTATTGCGCTTGCCTTGAGGTCCACTCTACTGCTACTGCCCACTATATTGTGTTACGTATGCGATATTGAGGCGTATCACGACTCCCGTTGTACCTCTCAACTTATAGTGCTTGGCTCGAGATCCTCTCCACTGCTACCGCCGAATAGGTATCGTTACCCGTGTGATACTGGTGCATTCCACGACTTCCGTTGTACCTCTCAACTTATTGTGTTTGGCTCGAGGTCCTCTCCCCTCCTACCGCCGACTAGAAACCGTTACGTGCATAATGCTAATGCATTCCACGACTTCCGTTGTACGTCTCAACTTATTGTGCTCGGCTCGAGGTCCGCTCCACTCCTACCGCCGACTAGATCGCGTTATGTGCATGATCATAATGCATTCTACGACTTCCGTTGTACCTCTTAACTTATTGTGCTTGGCTCGAGGTCCTCTCCACTGTTACCGCCGAATAGATAACGTTACGCGTGTGATACTGGTGCATTCCACGACTTCCGTTGTACCTCTCAACTTATTGTGCTTGGCTCGAGATTCTCGCAACTGCTACCGCCGAATAGATAGCGTTACGCCTGTGATACTGGTGCATTCCACGACTTCCGTTGCACCTCTCAAATTATTGTGCTTGGCTCGAGGTCCTTTACACTCCTACCACCGACTAGATCGTGTATTGTGCATAATGCTAATGCTTTCTACGACATCCGTTGAACCTCTTAACTTATTGTGCTTGGCTCTAGGTCCTCTCCACTGCTACCGCCGAATAGGTAGCGTTACGCTTGATACTGGTGCATTCCACGACTTACGTTGTAAATCTCAACTTATTGTGCTTGGCTCGAGGTCCTCTCCACTGCGACCTACTACTAGATCGCCTTATCTGCATGATGCTAATGCATTCCACGACTTCCGTTGTACCTGTTAACTTATTGTGCATTGCTCGAGATCCTCTCCGCCTCCTACCGCCGACTAGATTGCGTTACGTGCGTGATGCTAATGCATTCCACGGCTTCCTCTGTACCTCTTGACTTATTGTGCTTGGCTCGAGGTCCTCTCCACTCTTTCCGCCGACTAGATCGCGTTACCTGAATGACGCTAACGCATTTCACGACTTCCGTTTGTACCTCTTAACTTAATGCGCTTGGCTCGAGGTCCTCTCCACTGCTAGCGCCGAATAGAGTTACGTGTGTGATACTGGTGCATTCCACGACTTCCGCTGTACGTCTTAACTTATTGTGCTTAGCTCGAGGTCCTCTCCACTCCTACCGCCGACTAGATCGCATTATGTGCATGATGCTAATGGATTCCACAACTTCCGTTGTACCTCTTAACTTATTGTGCATGGCTCCAGGTCCTCTCCACTGCTACCGCCAAATAGGTAGCGTTACGCGTGATACCGGTGCATTCCACAACTTCCGTTGTACCTCTCAACTTATTGTGCTTGGCTCGAGGTCCTCTCAACTGCTAACGCCGAATAGATAGTTACGTGTGTGATACTGGTGCATTCCACGACATCCAGTGGACCTCTCAACTTATTGTGCTTGGCTCTAGGTCATCTCCACTGCTACCGCCGAATAGGTAGCGTTACGCTTGATATTGGTGCATTCCACGACTTACGTTGTACCTCTCAACTTATTGTGCTTGGCTCGAGGTCCTCTCCACTGCGACCTACGAGTAGTTCGCGTTATGTGCATGATGCTAATGCATTCCACGACTTCCGTTGTACCTGTTAACTTATTGCGCACTGCTCGAGGTCCTCTCCACTCCTGCCGCCGACTACAACTCGTTAAGTGCATAATGCTAATGCATTTCACGACTTCCTTTGTACCTCTTAACTTAATGCGCTTAGCTCGAGGTCCTCTCCACTGCTATTGCCGAATAGATTGCGTTACGCGTGTGATACTGGTGCATTCCACGACTTCCGTTGTACCGCTCATCTTAATGTGCTTGGCTCGAGGTCCTCTCCACTCCTACCGCCGACCAGGTCGTGTTAAATATGTGATATTGAGGCATTACACGACTCCAGTTGTACCTCTTAACTTATTGTGCTTTGCTTTGCTTGAGGCCGTCTTCACTGCTACCGCCGACTAGATGGCGGTTTGTGTGTGATGCTGATGCATTACTCGACTTCCATTGTACCTCTGAGCTTATTGTGCTTGGCTTGAGGTCCTCTCCACTGATACCGCCAACTAAATCGCATTATGTGTAGGGTATTGATGCGTTACACGACTTCCATAGTACCTCTTAACTTATTGTGCTTGGCTTGAGGTCCTCTCCACTGCTACCACCGACTAGATCATGGAATTTATGTGATGCATATGCATTACACGTCTTATAATGCTTGGCTTGAGGTCCTCTCCGCTGCTACCGCCGTCTAGATCGCGGTATGTGTCTGACAATGATGCATTGCATGACTTCAATTGTACCTCTTAACTTATTGTGCTTTTATTGAGGTCCTCTCCACTGCGACCGCCGACTAGATCGCGTTACGTGTGTGAGGCTGATACATTGCACGACTTCGGTTGTACCTCTTAACTTAATGATCTTGGCTCGAGCACCTCTCCACTGCTACCGCCGATCAGATCGCGTTACGTGCATAATGCTAATGCATTCAAGGACATAGGTTGTACCTCAAATTATTGTGCTTGGCTCGCGGTCCTCTCCACTGCTACCGCCGAATAGATAGCGTTACGCGTGTGATACTGGTGCATTCCACGACTTCCGTTGTACCTCTCAACTTATTGTGCTTGGCTCGAGGTCCTCTCCACTCCTCCCGCCGACTAGATCGCATTATGTGCATGATGCCAATGGATTCCACAACTTCCGTTGTACCTCTTAACTTATTTTGCATGGCTCCAGGTCCTCTCCACTGCTACCGCCGAATAGATAGCGTTACGCATGTGATACTGGTGCATTCCACGACATCCAGTGGACCTCTCAACTTATTGTGCTTGGCTCAAGGTCCTCTCAACTGCTACCGCCAAATAGATAGCGTTACGCCTGTGATACTGGTGCCTTCCACGACTTCCGTTGCACCTCTCAACTTATTGTGCTTGGCTCGAGGTCCTCTCCACTCCTACCGACGACTAGATCACGTATTCTGCATAATGCTATTGCATTCTACGACTTCCGTTGTACCTCTTAACTTATTGTGCTTGGCTCGAGGTCCTCTCCACTGCTACCGCCAAATAGGTAGCGTTAGGCGTGATACTGGTGCATTCCACGACTTCCGTTGTACCTGTTAACTTATTGCGCATTGCTCGAGGTCCTCTCCACTCCTACCGCCGACTACATCTCGTTAAGTGCATAATGCTAATGCATTTCACGACTTCCATTGTACCTCTTAACTTATTGTGCTTGGATCGAGATCCTCGCAACTGCTACCGCCGAATAGATAGCGTTACGCGTGTGATACTGGTGCATTCCACGACTTCCGTTGTACCTCTCATCTTAATGTGCTTGGCTCGAGGTCCTCTCCACTCCTACCGCCGACCAGGTTGTGTTAAATATGTGATATTGAGGCATTACACGACTCCAGTTGTACCTCTTAACTTATTGTGCTTTGCTTTGCTTGAGGTCGTCTTCACTGCTACCGCCAACTAGATGGCGGTTTGTGTGTGATGCTGATGCATTACACCACTTCCATTGTACCTCTGAGCTTATTGTGCTTGGCTTGAGGTCCTCTATACTGATACCGCCGAATAAATCGCATTATGTGTAGGGTATTGATGCATTACACGACTTCCATAGTACCTCTTAACTTATTGTGCTTGGCTTGAGGTCCTCTCCACTGCTACCGCCGACTAGATTGCGGTATGTGTGTGATATTGATGCATTGCACGACTTCCAATGTACCTCTTAACTTATTTTGTTTGTTAGAGGTCCTCTCCCCTGCTACCATTGACTAGATCATGGTATATATGTGATGCAGATGCATTAAACGACTTACAATACTTGGCTTGAGGTTCTCTCCACTGCTACCGCCGTCTAGATCGCGTTAGGTGTGTGATGCTAATGCATTGCACGACATCGGTTGTACCTCTTAACTTAATGTGCTTGGCTCGAGGACCTCTCCACTGCTACCGCCGACAGGATCGCGTTACGTGCATAATCATAATGCATTCCAGGACTTTTGTTGTACCTCTTAACTTATTGTGCATGGCTCCAGGTCCTCTCCACTGCTACCGCGGAATAGATAGCGTTACGCATGTGATACTGGTGTATTCCACAACTTCCGTTGGACCTCTCAACTTATTGTGCTTGGCTCAAGGTCCTCTCAACTGCTACCGCCGAATAGATAGCGTTACGCATGTGATACTGGTGCACTCCACAACTTCCATTGTACCTCGCAACTTATTGTGCTTGGCTCGAGGTCCTCTCCGCTCCTACCGCCGACTAGACCGCGTTACGTGCATGATGCTAATGTATTCCACGACTTCCGTTGTACCTCTTAACTTATTGCGCTTGCCTTGAGGTCCACTCTACTGCTACTGCCCACTATATTGTGTTACGTATGCGATATTGAGGCGTATCACGACTCCCGTTGTACCTCTCAACTTATAGTGCTTGGCTCGAGATCCTCTCCACTGCTACCGCCGAATAGGTATCGTTACCCGTGTGATACTGGTGCATTCCACGACTTCCGTTGTACCTCTCAACTTATTGTGTTTGGCTCGAGGTCCTCTCCCCTCCTACCGCCGACTAGAAACCGTTACGTGCATAATGCTAATGCATTCCACGACTTCCGTTGTACGTCTCAACTTATTGTGCTCGGCTCGAGGTCCGCTCCACTCCTACCGCCGACTAGATCGCGTTATGTGCATGATCATAATGCATTCTACGACTTCCGTTGTACCTCTTAACTTATTGTGCTTGGCTCGAGGTCCTCTCCACTGTTACCGCCGAATAGATAACGTTACGCGTGTGATACTGGTGCATTCCACGACTTCCGTTGTACCTCTCAACTTATTGTGCTTGGCTCGAGATTCTCGCAACTGCTACCGCCGAATAGATAGCGTTACGCCTGTGATACTGGTGCATTCCACGACTTCCGTTGCACCTCTCAAATTATTGTGCTTGGCTCGAGGTCCTTTACACTCCTACCACCGACTAGATCGTGTATTGTGCATAATGCTAATGCTTTCTACGACATCCGTTGAACCTCTTAACTTATTGTGCTTGGCTCTAGGTCCTCTCCACTGCTACCGCCGAATAGGTAGCGTTACGCTTGATACTGGTGCATTCCACGACTTACGTTGTAAATCTCAACTTATTGTGCTTGGCTCGAGGTCCTCTCCACTGCGACCTACTACTAGATCGCCTTATCTGCATGATGCTAATGCATTCCACGACTTCCGTTGTACCTGTTAACTTATTGTGCATTGCTCGAGATCCTCTCCACTCCTACCGCCGACTAGATTGCGTTACGTGCGTGATGCTAATGCATTCCACGGCTTCCTCTGTACCTCTTGACTTATTGTGCTTGGCTCGAGGTCCTCTCCACTCTTTCCGCCGACTAGATCGCGTTACCTGAATGACGCTAACGCATTTCACGACTTCCGTTTGTACCTCTTAACTTAATGCGCTTGGCTCGAGGTCCTCTCCACTGCTAGCGCCGAATAGAGTTACGTGTGTGATACTGGTGCATTCCACGACTTCCGCTGTACGTCTTAACTTATTGTGCTTAGCTCGAGGTCCTCTCCACTCCTACCGCCGACTAGATCGCATTATGTGCATGATGCTAATGGATTCCACAACTTCCGTTGTACCTCTTAACTTATTGTGCATGGCTCCAGGTCCTCTCCACTGCTACCGCCAAATAGGTAGCGTTACGCGTGATACCGGTGCATTCCACAACTTCCGTTGTACCTCTCAACTTATTGTGCTTGGCTCGAGGTCCTCTCAACTGCTAACGCCGAATAGATAGTTAGGTGTGTGATACTGGTGCATTCCACGACATCCAGTGGACCTCTCAACTTATTGTGCTTGGCTCAAGGTCCTCTCAACTGCTACCGCCGAATAGATAGCGTTACGCCTGTGATACTGGTGCCTTCCACGACTTCCGTTGCACCTCTCAACTTATTGTCCTTGGCTCGAGGTCCTCTCCACTCTTACCGCCGACTAGATCGCGTATTGTGCATAATGCTATTGCATTCTACGACTTCCGTTGTACCTATTAACTTATTGTGCTTGGCTCGAGGTCCTCTCCACTGCTACCGCCAAATAGGTAGCGTCACGCGTGACACCGGTGCATTCCACAACTTCCGTTGTACCTCTCAACTTATTGTGCTTGGCTCGAGGTCCTCTCAACTGCTAACGCCGAATAGATAGTTACGTGTGTGATACTGGTGCATTCCACGACTTCCGCTGTCCGTCTTAACTTATTGTGCTTGGCTCGAGGTCCTCTCCACTGCGACATACGACTAGATCGCGTTACGTGCATGATGCTAATGCATTCCACGACTTCCGTTGTACCTGTTAACTTATTGCGCATTGCTCGAGGTCCTCTCCACTCCTACCGCCGACTACATCTCGTTAAGTGCATAATGCTAATGCATTTCACGACTTCCATTGTACCTCTTAAATTTATGCACTTGGCTCGAGGTCCTCTCCACTGCTATAGCCGAATAGATAGCGTTACGCGTGTGATACTGGTGCATTCCACGACTTCCGTTGTACCTCTCATCTTAATGTGGTTGGCTGGAGGTCCTCTCCACTCCTACCGCCGACCAGGTCGTGTTAAATATGTGATATTGAGGCATTACACGACTCCAGTTGTACCTCTTAACTTATTGTGCTTTGCTTTGCTTGAGGTCGTCTTCACTGCTACCGCCGACTAGATGGCGGTTTGTGTGTGATGCTGATGCATTACACGACTTCCATTGTACCTCTGAGCTTATTGTGCCTGGCTTGAGGTCCTCTCCACTGCTACCGCCGACTAGATTGCGGTATGTGCGTGATATTGATGCATTGCACGACTTCCATTGTACCTCTTAACTTATTTTGTTTGTTAGAGGTCCTCTCCACTGCTACCATTGACTAGATCAAGGTATATATGTGATGCAGATGCATTAAACGACTTACAATACTTGGCTTGAGGTTCTCTCCACTGCTACCGCCGTCTAGATCGCGGTATGTGTCTGAAAATGATGCATTGCATGACATCAATTGTACCTCTTTACTTATTGTGCATGGCTCCAGGTCCTCTCTACTGCTACCGCCGAATAGATAGCGTTACGCATGTGATTCTGGTGCATTCCACGACTTCCGTTGTACCTCTCAACTTATTGTGCTTGGCTCGATGTCCTCTCCACTCCTACCGTCGACTAGATCGCATTATATGCATGATGCTAATGGCTTCCACAACTTCCGTTGTACCTCTTTACTTATTGTGCATGGCTCCAGGTCCTCTCTACTGCTACCGCCGAATAGATAGCGTTACGCATGTGATTCTGGTGCATTCCACGACTTCCGTTGGACCTCTCAACTTATTGTGCTTGGCTCAAGGTCCTCTCAACTGCTACCGCCGAATAGATAGCGTTACGCTTGTGATACTGGTGCACTCCACAACTTCCATTGTACCTCGCAACTTATTGTGCTTGGCTCGAGGTCCTCTCCGCTCCTACCGCCGACTAGACCGCGTTACGTGCATGATGTAATGTATTCCACGACTTCCGTTGTACCTCTTAACTTATTGCGCTTGCCTTGAGGTCCTCTCTACTGCTACCGCCCACTATATCGTGTTACGTATGCGATATTGAGGCCTCTCACGACTCCCGTTGTACCTCTCAACTTATAGTGCTTGGCTCGAGATCCTATCCACTGCTACCGCCGAAAAGATATCGTTACGCGTATGATTCTGGTGCATTCCACGACTTCCGTTGTACGTCTCAACTTATTGTGCTTGGATCGAGGTCCGCTCCACTCCTACCGCCGACTAGATCTGCGATATGTGCATGATGATAATGCATTATACGACTTCCTTTGTACCTTTTAAATTATTGTGCTTGGCTTGAGGTCCTCTCTACTGCTACCGCCCACTAGATTGTGATACGTATGTGATATTGAGGCATATCACGACTACCGTTATACCTCTCAACTTATTGTGCTTGGCTCGAGATTCTCGCAACTGCTACCACCGAATAGATAGCGTTACGCCTGTGATACTGGTGCCTTCCACGACTTCCGTTGCACCTCTCAACTTATTGAAATTCAAGCTGATGGGCGAGTTGGTTATTCATAGTTTGATTTGAAGCAGCGCAAGGCCGAAAGCCAAAGAAGAGAGCCGATAAAGAAACGGACGACACAGCGCTGAACTAACAACTGACATTTATTTGGCACGCTGCACGTATAAATACATTCAGGCACCAAAAAGGAAAACAAAGCAAAGAGCTCATTCATGCACAGGGATTCTGCAAGCCAACACAAGCTAAAATGTGCGATTCAGGAAGCGAAGTTCTTTTTGAGATAAAGACACTGATGGAGCGCTTACACATGTGTCACCATACGTCTTGATGTTCGAAGCCTCGATTATTTCGCGGCACAGCTTATCTCTGTTCCTATCCACAACTCTGCAAAATTCGAACTGTGGGGTGCACTCGCACTCACGACAGTGCATGCTGAGGTTACGGGACTCTTTATTATCTACATTGTTGCGGTGCTGCCTGAGCCTATCATTTAAGCACTGTCCTGTCTGGCCAATATAAAACCTATTACAAGTCAAAGGATTAGAAAACACGACATTTTTTTGACACTGCCCGAATTTGCGCTCATGATTTTTCGTGCAAACGGGGATAGTTTTCTCTGGATTGTTGACACGCATGCACAAACTTGATAACTTAATGGGAGCCGAAAAAACAACATCCACTCCGACTCTTTTACCAACACTTTTCAAATTATGTGATATCTTGTGGATGTAGGGAATAGCTGCTACTGGCTTACTTGTTTGACATTCAGGAACTTATTGTGCTTGGCTGGAGGTCCTCTCCACTCCTACCGCCGACTAGATCGCGTATTGTGCATAATGCTATTGCATTCTACGACTTCCGTTGTACCTCTTAACTTATTGTGCTTGGCTCGAGGTCCTCTCCACTGCTACCGCCAAATAGGTAGCGTTACGCGTGATACTGGTGCATTCCACGACTTCCGTTGTACCTCTCAACTTATTGTGCTTGGCTCGAGGTCCTCTCAACTGCTAACGACGAATAGATAGAGTTACGTGTGTGATACTGGTGCATTCCACGACTTCCGCTGTCCGTCTTAACTTATTGTGCTTGGCTCGAGGTCCTCTCCACTGCGACCTACGACTAGATCGCGTTACGTGCATGATGTTAATGCATTCCACCACTTCCGTTGTACCTGTTAACTTATTGCGCATTGCTCGAGGTCCTCTCCACTCCTACCGCCGACTACATCTCGTTAAGTGCATAATGCTAATGCATTTCACGACTTTTTTTTTTGATTTATTGATCTTTGTTGCTTTACAATTGTACGCAAACACTGCTCGGACCCATAGCCAACGGCTAGTAACGGGTCCAATAGAGAAAATGTATACAAGCATGCAGGCAACAATATGCCAAAATAAAGTAAGCAAGTTAGTAAAAAAAAGGCTATACATCACTCTCAACACTTGTAAGAGTATCAACAAAAGAAACACATATATTACAGATTATATAAACTAAAAACTTACAGATCAAACAAAACGCATAGAACTTACACAAAAATTAAGGCATCACAAAAAGCTAGAGGAAAATAGTTGTTAACTATTTACAAAACATCACAAGGGTACAACACACGAGAGGAGGATAAAATGATTTCAGTGCACACTTTTTAATCACAAAACACTTTTAGAATAGACGCAAATTTATAAATCTATAAATAAATCAAGGTATCAGGTTTCTGCTACATGCAAATAATATCAGACGACTAGAAAAAAAAAGAATGAAAGTATGAATTCAAAGTGTGTCATTCTTTATAAGGTAATAATTTTTTATTCCAATGGAAAAGTTGAGGCAGTCTTTAGGTCATGTGGTAGATTATTCCAAATTTTTGCGCCCGTGAACTCTAGGAGACGCTCTCCATATACATTTCTTTTCACTGGCAAATTAAAATTGCCGTACGTGCGGCTCCGTGTTGAAAGTGGCGGGATATTAAAGATTGATATATCAAACGGAAGGTTGTTTGTTACTATTTTATAAACACATTCAGCAGTTCTTTTCTCACGAATTAAATTGAGTGGTAAGACGCGTAGTTTAGTAAATAGTGCCTTACTGTGTGCAGTGTAACTAGAAAATGAAAGTATTCTAAGTGCTCTCTTTTGTAACTTTTTAATAGGCTCTAGGTATGTACTATACGTCCAGCCCCACGACTCGATGCAATATGAAAGGTGAGTATGTATTAATGTGAAGTATAGGACGCGCAGAATATTGGTATCAAAGTATTCGCGCGTCTGGAGAAGAGCATAACAACCGGATGCCATCTTAGTGCAAGTCGCCTCAATATGATGTTGCCAGTGTAAATGTTTATCCAGTGTGACTCCAAGGTAAGTAAAAGTATTTGTTGACTCAAGCTGGGTCTGGTTAATAGTTAATGTAATATCACTTGAAAGAATTGATTTTTTCTTTGCGTGGAACAGTATGTATTTAGTTTTCTTAGCATTGATTGTTAATTTGTTTGTGAGAAACCAGTCGGAGATTTTTTCCAGTTCTGTATTTGCTATGTTTTCAAGTTCGACCGTATGATGAGCAGTAACAACAATGGCAGTGTCATCAGCATACATGATGGCTTTGGATGAAGTTAATACTTTGGGCAGATCATTTACGTACAGTAAAAAGAGCAGCGGACCAAGAGTAGACCCCTGTGGTACCCCTGTGAGTAGGCGCTGAATGGATGACGATAAAGATTTCATTGAAACAATTTGTTGGCGGTTTGTGAGGTAGCTAGAGAAAAAGTCAAGCACCTTATCGCGAAGTCCATATATTTTTAGTTTATTTAGCATAATGTCATGGTTAACTGTGTCGAAGGCTTTTTTAATGTCCAGAAATATAACTGCTGCGAGTCTATTATTGTGTAAAGCATCATTAATTGCCTGGGTAAGAGTCATGACTGCTGAGCTGGTGGAGTACTGAGGGCGAAATCCGTGCTGCTCTGGGCATATAATGTTATATTTCTGAAGAAACTGATGAATACGTTTGTTAAGAATTTTTTCGAATATGGTATTAATAACACTAAGTACAGAGATAGGTCTGTAACTGGAAGGGTCAGAGGAGTCGCCGTCCTTGAATACAGGAGTAACACGTGCTATCTTTAGGGATGATGGGTATGTGCTGTTGAGTATTGAATGGTTGAATAAATGGCATAATATGGGTCCTAGAACATCAATATTTTCTTTAATTACCTTCACAGGAATGCCATCGTAGCCTGCCGCCTTGTTTGTAACTAAATCCATAACAACACACATCACTTCAGTTAATTCGACTTCGTGCAGAAAGAAAGAGTTTAAAACTGGCCGCGGAAGATCACTGCTAGTACTTATATCAGGAAGTTTCGATGCTAGATCAGGGCCAACTTTGGTGAAAAATCTATTAAAGTCTTCTACTGTCTGCTCAGTTATATTGGAGGGAAGTACAGAACGTTTTTTAAAATTATGTGTCGCCTCATTTACAATTTGCCACATTTCCTTTGAATTCCCAGTGGCGGCTTTAATTCGGCGTGCAAAATATTCCTTTTTGCGGGCTCTCATTAACGACACTGATTTATTACGTGCGCATTTGAACTGGTACAAGTAGTACTGGTTACTTCTATGATGTAGCCATTTGTGATACCAATAGTCCTTCTTCTTTAATACGTTAAAAATTTCTTCTGTCATCCACGGACAAATTGGCTTGTAACGCCTCGAGGCTGTTGTACTTCGGCTACTGTTTTTTATTAGATCCACAAGGGTTGTAATCAGGTTAGAGAATTCTATATTAACATCTTCATGATAGATTAGGTCGGTATTGAGTAATAACAACTTTTTGCGGAATGATTCATAATCTAGCTTAATGTCAGTTCTCGATTTATTCTCTTTTATTGCAGGAGGTGTGTCTACGTTAACGAAAATCGGCAGGTGATCCGAAATTGGGGTTTGATATACACCTGCGTGTGCGCCTGTGTCAATATTTGTCAGTGCATGATCGATAGATGTTGCCGAAAAAGTGGTTATACGCGTCGGAGAATTAATCAAACTGCGAAAGTTGTATGACTGAAGTAGATATGTATAATCCATGGTGTTCCTAGAAAGTGTGTCAATATTAACGTCCCCAACGATTATAACTTCATTTTTGTAGTTCTTGGCTAAAGATGACAAGATTATTTCCAATTTGTCAAAAAACATGGTAAGACTTGAGCTCGGGGGTCGGTAAACTACGCCCACTACTAGTCCCCATTCAAGTTTCAGAAATAGTGCTTCAAGTTCGGGCGAACAAGATGAAACTGATGATAAGATAGTGTAATGCAGGCTATCTGTAACAAACATCGCCACACCGCCACCACGAAACTGCGATTTCCGTGGTTGTGATAATGTCGTGTAACCAGGAATTGTTATATTTTCGTGCTTTTTCAGCCACGTTTCCGTGGTCGCTATGATTTCAAAAGACTTCCCCTGCTCAACGATAAACGAAAGTAGGGGGCTCAGGTTTTTGTTCAGACTGCGAACATTACTATGAAGTATGGATATGTTTGTTCTGGAAGCCATTATGAGCTCAAGTCAGGGTTATTATCGCTTTGTGCTTGTGTCCCTTGGGCCCGGGTTATTCTTTCTAGATCTGCTTCGCAGGTCACATAAACCACCTTCGATTTTTCTGCTTTCCTCATTAATATTTTTCCTTCAGACACCCAAGCAAACTTCCAGCCGACATCGCGTTTGGTTTGGATTGCTTTCCCCAAAAGTATCTTATTTTCTGGGCACAAGTGTTCATTGACGAATATAGGATCAGTTCCTTCAAACCCAAGCATTGATACGTTTAGTCGTGACTTTTTCGCAGCAGCAAGGAATTTGTCTCGGTTGGTCCTTGAGGCAAACCGTACAATCACATTTGGTGGTCCTTTAGCCTTAGTAGCTACACGATGTGCAACCTCGATGGCATGGCTGGGTAGTTCTGTAGCCAAGCATGAAGCGACTGTTTCAACAACCTTGTTAAGGTCCTCACTGTCAGCAACAGGTATGCCCTTCAGTTCGAGGTTGTTATTCCTACTGTACTGCTTTAGTTCAATTAGTTGCTTCTTGGTTTCAGCGAGTTCCTTACTTAGAATCCGGTTCTCTTTCTGACACTCAAGGCCCAGTTTTTTCGCATCGTCAAGTTCTTTACGGAGAGTCTGAACTTCAGTTTTGAATTCTTCGAAGTTTTCATTCATGAAGTCCATTCCTGTTCTGACCGAGGTAAGTTCCGTCTGAATGGCAGTATTTGATGACTGCAACTGTTTTACTTCATCCTTTAGTTCAGTCATGACTTCCACGAACCTAGAAGTCATATCTGTTAGAACTCTGACTATTTCTTTTATACTGTTTGGTGTTTTTTCAGCGAAAGTGTTGGCAAATTCGGCTAAAGGATCACTTTTGCCTTCCATTATGACAGGGTGTATCTCTCCCGGCCAATTCAAACAAGGGCAATAACACTTGGAATTTCAGAGCAGCCCGGCAGCCATAGAAACATAACAGATAATAGATTTGTGCGCCCACCTGCAACAAGTGAAGACAGCGATTTAGCAGAAGTGGTAGCCACGGCTGCCGGAACCGCTCTGAATGTCCCTTGACTGGCGCTCAGTCCCTTTATATTGGCGAAGATGACGCCCCCAGTCGCTGAACTGCCGTAGCACAATGACACCTTCCGTTGCGATGGTGTCCGATGCGCATGCGCATAGCTCCTGATGATTGGGCTGCTGCAGACGACCGCTTTTTATCACATGCCTGCAACAAGTGAAGACAGCGATTTAGCAGAAGTGGTAGCCACGGCTGCCGGAACCGCTCTGAATGTCCCTTGACTGGCGCTCAGTCCCTTTATATTGGCGAAGATGACGCCCCCAGTCGCTGAACTGCCGTAGCACAATGACACCTTCCGTTGCGATGGTGTCCGATGCGCGTGCGCATAGCTCCTGATGATTGGGCTGCTGCAGACGACCGCTTTTTATCACATGCCTGCAACAAGTGAAGACAGCGATTTAGCAGAAGTGGTAGCCACGGCTGCCGGAACCGCTCTGAATGTCCCTTGACTGGCGCTCAGTCCCTTTATATTGGCGAAGATGACGCCCCCAGTCGCTGAACTGCCGTAGCACAATGACACCTTCCGTTGCGATGGTGTCCGATGCGCATGCGCATAGCTCCTGATGATTGGGCTGCTGCAGACGACCGCTTTTTATCACATGCCTGCAACAAGTGAAGACAGCGATTTAGCAGAAGTGGTAGCCACGGCTCGAGGTCCTCTCCACTGCTATAGCCGAATAGATAGCGTTACGCGTGTGATACTGGTGCATTCCACGACTTCCGTTGTACCTCTCAACTTGTGCTTGGCTCGAGGTCCTCTCCACTGTGACTTACGACTAGATCACGTTACGTGCATGATGCTAATGCATTCCACGACTTCCGTTGTACCTGTTAACTTATTCTGCATTGCTCGAGGTCCTCTCCACTCCTACCGCCGACTAGATCGCGTTACGTGAATGACGCTAACGCATTTCACGACTTCAGTTGTACCTCTTAACTTAATGCACTTGGCTCGAGGTCCTCTCCACTGCTATCGAAGAATAGATAGCGTTACCCGTGTGATACTGGTGCATTCTACGACTTCCGTTGTACCTCTCATCATAATGTGCTTGGCTCGAGGTCCTCTCCACTCCTACCGCCGACCAGGACGTGTTTCGGATGTGATCTTGAGGCATTACACGACTCCGGTTGTACCTCTTAACTTATTGTGCTTTGCTTTGCTTGAGGTCGTCTTCACTGCTACCGCCGACTAGATGGCGGTTTGTGTGTGATGCTGATGCATTACTCGACTTCCATTGTACCTCTGAGCTTATTGTGCTTGGCTTGAGGTCCTCTCCACTGATACCGCCGACTAAATCGCATTATGTGTAGGGTATTGATGCGTTACACGACTTCTATAGTACCTCTTAACTTATTGTGCTTGGCTTGAGGTCCTCTCCACTGCTACCGCCGTCTAGATCGCGGTATGTGTCTGACAATGATGCATTGCATGACTTCAATTGTACCTCTTAACTTATTGTGCTTTTATTGAGGTCCTCTCCACTGCTACCACCAACTAGATCGCGTTACGTGTGTGAGGCTGATACATTGCACGACTTCGGTTGTACCTCTTAACTTAATGTGCTTGGCTCGAGGACCTCTCCACTGCTACCGCCGACCAGATCGCGTAACGTGCATAATGCTAATGCATTCAAGGACATAGGTTGTACCTCAACTTATTGTGCTTGGCTCGCGGTCCTCTCCACTGCTACCGCCGAATAGATAGCGTTACGCGTGTGATACTGGTGCATTCCACGACTTCCGTTGTACCTCTCAACTTATTGTGCTTAGCTCCAGGTCCTCTCCACTCCTACCGCCGACTAGATCGCATTATGTGCATGATGCTAATGGATTCTACAACTTCCGTTGTTCCTCTTAACTTATTGTGCATGGCTCGAGGTCCTCTCCACTGCTACCGCCAAATAGGTAGCGTTACGCGTGATACCGGTGCATTCCACGACTTACGTTGTACCTCTCAACTTATTGTGCTTGGCTCGAGGTCCTCTCCACTGCGACCTACGAGTAGTTCGCGTTATGTGCATGATGCTAATGCATTCCACGACTTCCGTTGTACCTGTTAACTTATTGCGCACTGCTCGAGGTCCTCTCCACTCCTGCCGCCGACTACAACTCGTTAAGTGCATAATGCTAATGCATTTCACGACTTCCTTTGTACCTCTTAACTTAATGCGCTTAGCTCGAGGTCCTCTCCACTGCTATTGCCGAATAGATTGCGTTACGCGTGTGATACTGGTGCATTCCACGACTTCCGTTGTACCGCTCATCTTAATGTGCTTGGCTCGAGGTCCTCTCCACTCCTACCGCCGACCAGGTCGTGTTAAATATGTGATATTGAGGCATTACACGACTCCAGTTGTACCTCTTAACTTATTGTGCTTTGCTTTGCTTGAGGCCGTCTTCACTGCTACCGCCGACTAGATGGCGGTTTGTGTGTGATGCTGATGCATTACTCGACTTCCATTGTACCTCTGAGCTTATTGTGCTTGGCTTGAGGTCCTCTCCACTGATACCGCCAACTAAATCGCATTATGTGTAGGGTATTGATGCGTTACACGACTTCCATAGTACCTCTTAACTTATTGTGCTTGGCTTGAGGTCCTCTCCACTGCTACCACCGACTAGATCATGGAATTTATGTGATGCATATGCATTACACGTCTTATAATGCTTGGCTTGAGGTCCTCTCCGCTGCTACCGCCGTCTAGATCGCGGTATGTGTCTGACAATGATGCATTGCATGACTTCAATTGTACCTCTTAACTTATTGTGCTTTTATTGAGGTCCTCTCCACTGCGACCGCCGACTAGATCGCGTTACGTGTGTGAGGCTGATACATTGCACGACTTCGGTTGTACCTCTTAACTTAATGATCTTGGCTCGAGCACCTCTCCACTGCTACCGCCGATCAGATCGCGTTACGTGCATAATGCTAATGCATTCAAGGACATAGGTTGTACCTCAAATTATTGTGCTTGGCTCGCGGTCCTCTCCACTGCTACCGCCGAATAGATAGCGTTACGCGTGTGATACTGGTGCATTCCACGACTTCCGTTGTACCTCTCAACTTATTGTGCTTGGCTCGAGGTCCTCTCCACTCCTCCCGCCGACTAGATCGCATTATGTGCATGATGCCAATGGATTCCACAACTTCCGTTGTACCTCTTTACTTATTTTGCATGGCTCCAGGTCCTCTCCACTGCTACCGCCGAATAGATAGCGTTACGCATGTGATACTGGTGCATTCCACGACATCCAGTGGACCTCTCAACTTATTGTGCTTGGCTCAAGGTCCTCTCAACTGCTACCGCCAAATAGATAGCGTTACGCCTGTGATACTGGTGCCTTCCACGACTTCCGTTGCACCTCTCAACTTATTGTGCTTGGCTCGAGGTCCTCTCCACTCCTACCGACGACTAGATCACGTATTCTGCATAATGCTATTGCATTCTACGACTTCCGTTGTACCTCTTAACTTATTGTGCTTGGCTCGAGGTCCTCTCCACTGCTACCGCCAAATAGGTAGCGTTAGGCGTGATACTGGTGCATTCCACGACTTCCGTTGTACCTGTTAACTTATTGCGCATTGCTCGAGGTCCTCTCCACTCCTACCGCCGACTACATCTCGTTAAGTGCAAAATGCTAATGCATTTCACGACTTCCCTTGTACCTCTTAACTTATTGTGCTTGGATCGAGATCCTCGCAACTGCTACCGCCGAATAGATAGCGTTACGCGTGTGATACTGGTGCATTCCACGACTTCCGTTGTACCTCTCATCTTAATGTGCTTGGCTCGAGGTCCTCTCCACTCCTACCGCCGACCAGGTTGTGGAAAATATGTGATATTGAGGCATTACACGACTCCAGTTGTACCTCTTAACTTATTGTGCTTTGCTTTGCTTGAGGTCGTCTTCACTGCTACCGCCAACTAGATGGCGGTTTGTGTGTGATGCTGATGCATTACACCACTTCCATTGTACCTCTGAGCTTATTGTGCTTGGCTTGAGGTCCTCTATACTGATACCGCCGAATAAATCGCATTATGTGTAGGGTATTGATGCATTACACGACTTCCATAGTACCTCTTAACTTATTGTGCTTGGCTTGAGGTCCTCTCCACTGCTACCGCCGACTAGATTGCGGTATGTGTGTGATATTGATGCATTGCACGACTTCCAATGTACCTCTTAACTTATTTTGTTTGTTAGAGGTCCTCTCCCCTGCTACCATTGACTAGATCATGGTATATATGTGATGCAGATGCATTAAACGACTTACAATACTTGGCTTGAGGTTCTCTCCACTGCTACCGCCGTCTAGATCGCGTTAGGTGTGTGATGCTAATGCATTGCACGACATCGGTTGTACCTCTTAACTTAATGTGCTTGGCTCGAGGACCTCTCCACTGCTACCGCCGACAGGATCGCGTTACGTGCATAATCATAATGCATTCCTGGACTTTTGTTGTACCTCTTAACTTATTGTGCATGGCTCCAGGTCCTCTCCACTGCTACCGCGGAATAGATAGCGTTACGCATGTGATACTGGTGTATTCCACAACTTCCGTTGGACCTCTCAACTTATTGTGCTTGGCTCAAGGTCCTCTCAACTGCTACCGCCGAATAGATAGCGTTACGCATGTGATACTGGTGCACTCCACAACTTCCATTGTACCTCGCAACTTATTGTGCTTGGCTCGAGGTCCTCTCCGCTCCTACCGCCGACTAGACCGCGTTACGTGCATGATGCTAATGTATTCCACGACTTCCGTTGTACCTCTTAACTTATTGCGCTTGCCTTGAGGTCCACTCTACTGCTACTGCCCACTATATTGTGTTACGTATGCGATATTGAGGCGTATCACGACTCCCGTTGTACCTCTCAACTTATAGTGCTTGGCTCGAGATCCTCTCCACTGCTACCGCCGAATAGGTATCGTTACCCGTGTGATAATGGTGCATTCCACGACTTCCGTTGTACCTCTCAACTTATTGTGTTTGGCTCGAGGTCCTCTCCACTCCTACCGCCGACTAGGTCGCGTTACGTGCATGACGCTAACGCATTTCACGACTTCCGTTGTACCTCTTAACTAAATGCGCTTGGCTCGAGGTCCTCTCCACTGCTACCGCCGTATAGATAGCGTTACGCGTGTGATACTGGTGCATTCTACGACTTCCGTTGTACCTCTCAACATAATGTGCTTGGCTCGAGGTCCTCTCCACTGCTACCGCCGACCAGAGACGTGTTACGGATGTGATACTTGAGTGCATTCCACGACTTCCGGTTGTACCTCTCAACTTATTGTGCTTTGCTTTGCTTGAGGTCGTCTTCACTGCTACCGCCGAATAGATTGCGATATGTGTGCTGATGCTGATGCATTACACGACTTCCATTGTATCTTTGAGCTTATTGTGGTTGGCTCTGAGGTCCTCTCCACTGCTACCGCCGACTAGATTGCGGTATGTGTGTGATATTGATGCATTGCACGACTTCCATTGTACCTCTTAACTTATTTTGTTTGTTATAGGTCCTCTCCACTGCTACCACCGACTAGATCATGGTACGTATGTGATGCAGATGCATACCACGACTTACAATGCTTGGCTTGAGATCCTCTTCACTGCTACCGCCGTCTAGATCGCGGTATGTGTCTGACAATGATGCATTGCATGACTTCAATTGTACCTCTTAACTTATTGTGCTTTTCTTGAGATCCTCTCCACTGCTACCGCCGACTAGATCGCGTTAGGTGTGTGATGCTAATGCATTGCTCGACTTCGGTTGTACCTCTTAACTTAATGTGCTTGGCTCGAGGACCTCTCCACTGCTAGCGCCGAATAGAGTTACGTGTGTGATACTGGTGCATTCCACGACTTCCGCTGTACGTCTTAACTTATTGTGCTTAGCTCGAGGTCCTCTCCACTCCTACCGCCGACTGGATCGCGTTACGTGCATGATGCTAATGGATTCCAGGAGTTCCGTTGTACCTCTTAACTTATTGTGCATGGCTCCAGGTCCTCTCCACTGCTACCGCGGAATAGGTAGCGTTACGCATGTGATACCGGTGCATTCCACGACTTCCGTTGGACCTCTCAACTTATTGTGCTTGGCTCGAGGTCCTCTCAACTGCTACCGCCGACTAGATCCCGTTACGTACATAAGCGTTACGCATGTGATACTGGTGCATTCCACGACATCCAGTTGGACCTCTCAACTTATTGTGCTTGGCTCAAGGTCCTCTCCACTGCTACCGCCGACTAGGTCGCGTTACGCTAGATAATGCGAATGCATTCCACGACTATACGTTGTACCTCTCAACTTATTGTGCTTGGCTCGAGGTCCTCTCCACTGCGACCTACGAGTAGTTCGCGTTATGTGCATGATGCTAATGCATTCCACGACTTCCGTTGTACCTGTTAACTTATTGCGCACTGCTCGAGGTCCTCTCCACTCCTGCCGCCGACTACAACTCGTTAAGTGCATAATGCTAATGCATTTCACGACTTCCTTTGTACCTCTTAACTTAATGCGCTTAGCTCGAGGTCCTCTCCACTGCTATTGCCGTATAGATTGCGTTACGCGTGTGATACTGGTGCATTCCACGACTTCCGTTGTACCGCTCATCTTAATGTGCTTGGCTCGAGGTCCTCTCCACTCCTACCGCCGACCAGGTCGTGTTAAATATGTGATATTGAGGCATTACACGACTCCAGTTGTACCTCTTAACTTATTGTGCTTTGCTTTGCTTGAGGCCGTCTTCACTGCTACCGCCGACTAGATGGCGGTTTGTGTGTGATGCTGATGCATTACTCGACTTCCATTGTACCTCTGAGCTTATTGTGCTTGGCTTGAGGTCCTCTCCACTGATACCGCCAACTAAATCGCATTATGTGTAGGGTATTGATGCGTTACACGACTTCCATAGTACCTCTTAACTTATTGTGCTTGGCTTGAGGTCCTCTCCACTGCTACCACCGACTAGATCATGGAATTTATGTGATGCATATGCATTACACGTCTTATAATGCTTGGCTTGAGGTCCTCTCCGCTGCTACCGCCGTCTAGATCGCGGTATGTGTCTGACAATGATGCATTGCATGACTTCAATTGTACCTCTTAACTTATTGTGCTTTTATTGAGGTCCTCTCCACTGCGACCGCCGACTAGATCGCGTTACGTGTGTGAGGCTGATACATTGCACGACTTCGGTTGTACCTCTTAACTTAATGATCTTGGCTCGAGCACCTCTCCACTGCTACCGCCGATCAGATCGCGTTACGTGCATAATGCTAATGCATTCAAGGACATAGGTTGTACCTCAAATTATTGTGCTTGGCTCGCGGTCCTCTCCACTGCTACCGCCGAATAGATAGCGTTACGCGTGTGATACTGGTGCATTCCACGACTTCCGTTGTACCTCTCAACTTATTGTGCTTGGCTCGAGGTCCTCTCCACTCCTCCCGCCGACTAGATCGCATTATGTGCATGATGCCAATGGATTCCACAACTTCCGTTGTACCTCTTAACTTATTTTGCATGGCTCCAGGTCCTCTCCACTGCTACCGCCGAATAGATAGCGTTACGCATGTGATACTGGTGCATTCCACGACATCCAGTGGACCTCTCAACTTATTGTGCTTGGCTCAAGGTCCTCTCAACTGCTACCGCCAAATAGATAGCGTTACGCCTGTGATACTGGTGCCTTCCACGACTTCCGTTGCACCTCTCAACTTATTGTGCTTGGCTCGAGGTCCTCTCCACTCCTACCGACGACTAGATCACGTATTCTGCATAATGCTATTGCATTCTACGACTTCCGTTGTACCTCTTAACTTATTGTGCTTGGCTCGAGGTCCTCTCCACTGCTACCGCCAAATAGGTAGCGTTAGGCGTGATACTGGTGCATTCCACGACTTCCGTTGTACCTGTTAACTTATTGCGCATTGCTCGAGGTCCTCTCCACTCCTACCGCCGACTACATCTCGTTAAGTGCATAAAGCTAATGCATTTCACGACTTCCATTGTACCTCTTAACTTATTGTGCTTGGATCGAGATCCTCGCAACTGCTACCGCCGAATAGATAGCGTTACGCGTGTGATACTGGTGCATTCCACGACTTCCGTTGTACCTCTCATCTTAATGTGCTTGGCTCGAGGTCCTCTCCACTCCTACCGCCGACCAGGTTGTGTTAAATATGTGATATTGAGGCATTACACGACTCCAGTTGTACCTCTTAACTTATTGTGCTTTGCTTTGCTTGAGGTCGTCTTCACTGCTACCGCCAACTAGATGGCGGTTTGTGTGTGATGCTGATGCATTACACCACTTCCATTGTACCTCTGAGCTTATTGTGCTTGGCTTGAGGTCCTCTATACTGATACCGCCGAATAAATCGCATTATGTGTAGGGTATTGATGCATTACACGACTTCCATAGTACCTCTTAACTTATTGTGCTTGGCTTGAGGTCCTCTCCACTGCTACCGCCGACTAGATTGCGGTATGTGTGTGATATTGATGCATTGCACGACTTCCAATGTACCTCTTAACTTATTTTGTTTGTTAGAGGTCCTCTCCCCTGCTACCATTGACTAGATCATGGTATATATGTGATGCAGATGCATTAAACGACTTACAATACTTGGCTTGAGGTTCTCTCCACTGCTACCGCCGTCTAGATCGCGTTAGGTGTGTGATGCTAATGCATTGCACGACATCGGTTGTACCTCTTAACTTAATGTGCTTGGCTCGAGGACCTCTCCACTGCTACCGCCGACAGGATCGCGTTACGTGCATAATCATAATGCATTCCAGGACTTTTGTTGTACCTCTTAACTTATTGTGCATGGCTCCAGGTCCTCTCCACTGCTACCGCGGAATAGATAGCGTTACGCATGTGATACTGGTGTATTCCACAACTTCCGTTGGACCTCTCAACTTATTGTGCTTGGCTCAAGGTCCTCTCAACTGCTACCGCCGAATAGATAGCGTTACGCATGTGATACTGGTGCACTCCACAACTTCCATTGTACCTCGCAACTTATTGTGCTTGGCTCGAGGTCCTCTCCGCTCCTACCGCCGACTAGACCGCGTTACGTGCATGATGCTAATGTATTCCACGACTTCCGTTGTACCTCTTAACTTATTGCGCTTGCCTTGAGGTCCACTCTACTGCTACTGCCCACTATATTGTGTTACGTATGCGATATTGAGGCGTATCACGACTCCCGTTGTACCTCTCAACTTATAGTGCTTGGCTCGAGATCCTCTCCACTGCTACCGCCGAATAGGTATCGTTACCCGTGTGATACTGGTGCATTCCACGACTTCCGTTGTACCTCTCAACTTATTGTGTTTGGCTCGAGGTCCTCTCCACTCCTACCGCCGACTAGGTCGCGTTACGTGAATGACGCTAACGCATTTCACGACTTCAGTTGTACCTCTTAACTAAATGCACTTGGCTCGAGGTCCTCTCCACTGCTATCGAAGTATAGATAGCGTTACGCGTGTGATACTGGTGCATTCTACGACTTCCGTTGTACCTCTCATCATAATGTGCTTGGCTCGAGGTCCTCTCCACTCCTACCGCCGACCAGGACGTGTTTCGGATGTGATCTTGAGGCATTACACGACTCCGGTTGTACCTCTTAACTTATTGTGCTTTGCTTTGCTTGAGGTCGTCTTCACTGCTACCGCCGAATAGATTGCGATATGTGTGTGATGCTGATGCATTACACGACTTCCATTGTATCTTTGAGCTTATTGTGGTTGGCTTGAGGTCCTCTCCACTGCTACCGCCGACTAGATTGCGGTATGTGTGTGATATTGATGCATTGCACGACTTCCATTGTACCTCTTAACTTATTTTGTTTGTTATAGGTCCTCTCCACTGCTACCACCGACTAGATCATGGTACGTATGTGATGCAGATGCATACCACGACTTACAATGCTTGGCTTGAGATCCTCTTCACTGCTACCGCCGTCTAGATCGCGGTATGTGTCTGACAATGATGCATTGCATGACTTCAATTGTACCTCTTAACTTATTGTGCTTTTCTTGAGATCCTCTCCACTGCTACCGCCGACTAGATCGCGTTAGGTGTGTGATGCTAATGCATTGCTCGACTTCGGTTGTACCTCTTAACTTAATGTGCTTGGCTCGAGGACCTCTCCACTTCTACCGCCGACTGGATCGCGTTACGTGCATAATGCTAATGCATTCCAGGAGTTCCGTTGTACCTCTTAACTTATTGTGCATGGCTCCAGGTCCTCTCCACTGCTACCGCGGAATAGATAGCGTTACGCATGTGATACTGGTGTATTCCACGACTTCCGTTGGACCTCTCAACTTATTGTGCTTGGCTCAAGGTCCTCTCAACTGCTACCGCCGACTAGATCCCGTTACGTACATAAGCGTTACGCATGTGATACTGGTGTATTCCACGACTTCCGTTGGACCTCTCAACTTATTGTGCTTGGCTCAAGGTCCTCTCAACTGCTACCGCCGACTAGATCCCGTTACGTACATAATGCTAATGAATTCCACGACTATCGTTGTACCTCTTAACTTATTGTGCTTGGCTCGAGGTCCTCTCCACTGCGACCTACGACTAGATCGCGTTACGTGCATTATGCTAATGCATTCCATGACTTCCGTTGTACCAGTTAACTAATTGCGCTTTGTTCGAGGTCCTCTCCACTCCTACCGCCGACTACATCTCGTTAAGTGCATAATGCTAATGCATTCCACGACTTCTGTTGTACCTCTTTAATATATACCATTCCATTTGTATTCGCTTTGTACCTTCTTACTATGTGCCCATCCTGTAAAAATCCCAATGGGATTGACAGTATCTGAAATAAATAAAAAAATATTGTGCTTGGCTCGAGGTCCTCTCCACTGCTACCGCCAAATAGGTAGCGTTACGCGTGTGATACTGGTGCATTCCTCGACTTCTGTTGTACCCCTCAACTTGTGCTTGGCTCGTGGTCCTCTCCACTGCGACCTACGACTAGATCACGTTACGTGCATGATGCTAATGCATTCCACGACTTCCGTTGTACCTGTTAACTTATTGCGCATTGCTCGAGGTCCTCTCCATCTAGATCGCGTTACGTGAATGACGCTAACGCATTTCACGACTTCAGTTGTACCTCTTAACTTATTGCACTTGGCTCGAGGTCCTCTCCACTGCTATCGAAGAATAGATAGCGTTACGCGTGTGATACTGGTGCATTCTACGACCTCCGTTGTACCTCTCATCTTAATGTGCTTGGCTCGAGGTCCTCTCCACTCCTACCGACGACCAGGACGTGTTTCGGACGTGATCTTGAGGCATTACACGAGTCCGGTTGTACCTCTTAACTTATTGTGCTTTGCTCTGCTTGAGGTCGTCTTCACTGCTACCGCCGAATAGATTGCGGTATGTGTGTGATGCTGATGCATTACACGACTTCCATTGTATCTTTGAGCTTATTGTGCTTGGCTTGAGGTCCTCTCCACTGATACCGCCGACTAAATCGCATTATGTGTAGGGTATTGATGCATTACACGAATTCCATAGTACCTCTTAACTTATTGTGCTTGGCTTGAGGTCCTCTCCACTGCTACCGCCGACTAGATTGCGGTATGTGTGTGATATTGATGCATTGCACGACTTCCATTGTACCTCTTAACTTATTGTGCTTTTCTTGAGATCCTCTCCACTGCACCCGCGACTGGATCGCGTTACGTGCATAATGCTAATGCATTCCAGGACTTCCGTTGTACCTCTTAACTTATTGTGCATGGCTCCAGGTCCTCTCCACAGCTACCGCGGAATAGATAGCGTTACGCATGTGATACTGGTGCACTCCACAACTTCCATTGTACCTCGCAACTTATTTTGCTTGGCTTGAGGTCCTCTCTACTGCTACCGCCCACTAGATTGTGATACGTATGTGATATTGAGGCATATCACGACTCCCGTTGTACCTCTCAACTTATTGTGCTTGGCTCGAGATTCTCGCAACTGCTACCGCCGAATAGATAGCGTTACGCCTGTGATACTGGTGCATTCCACGACTTCCGTTGCACCTCTCAAATTATTGTGCTTGGCTCGAGGTCCTTTACACTCCAACCACCGACTAGATCGTGTATTGTGCATAATGCTAATGCATTCTACGACATCCGTTGAACCTCTTAACTTATTGTGCTTGGCTCTAGGTCCTCTCCACTGCTACCGCCGAATAGGTAGCGTTACGCTTGATACTGGTGCATTCCACGACTTATGTTGTACCTCTCAACTTATTGTGCTTGGCTCGAGGTCCTCTCCACTGCGACCTACGACTAGATCGCCTTATCTGCATGATGCTAATGCATTCCACGACTTCCGTTGTACCTGTTAACTTATTGTGCATTGCTCGAGATCCTCTCCAATCCTACCGCCGACTAGATCGCGTTACGTGCATGATGCTAATGCATTCCACGGCTTCCTCTGTACCTCTTGACTTATTGTGCTTGGCTCGAGGTCCTCTCCACTGCTAGCGCCGAATAGATAGAGTTACGTGTGTGATACTGGTGCATTCCACGACTTCTGCTGTACGTCTTAACTTATTGTGCTTGGCTCGAGGTCTTCTCCACTGCGACCTACGACTAGATCGGGTTAATTGCATGATGCTAATGCATTCCACGACTTCCGTTGTACCTGTTAACTTATTGCGCATTGCTCGAGGTCCTCTCCACTCCTACCGCCGACTACATCTCGTTAAGTGCATAATGCTAATGCATTTCACGACTTCCGTTGTACCTCTTAACTTAATGCGCTTAGCTCGAGGTCCTCTCCACTGCTACGGCCGAATAGATTGCGTTACGCGTGTGATACTGGTGCATTCCACGACATCCGTTGTACCTCTCATCTTAATGTGCTTGGCTCGAGGTCCTCTCCACTCCTACCGCCGACCAGGTCGTGTTAAATATGTGATATTGAGGCATTACACGACTCCAGTTGTACCCCTTAACTTATTGTGCTTTGCTTTGCTTGAGGTCCTCTCCTCTGCTACCGCCGTCTAGATCGCGGTATGTGTCTGACAATGATGCATTGCATGACTTCAATTGTACCTCTTAACTTATTGTGCTTTTATTGAGGTCCTCTCCACTGCTACCGCCGAATAGGTCGCGTTACGTGTGTGAGGCTGATACATTGCACGACTTCGGTTGTACCTCTTAACTTATTGTGCTTGGCTCGCGGTCCTCTCCACAGCTACCGCCAAATAGATAGCGTTACGCGTGTGATACTGGTGCATTCCACGACTTCCTTTGTACCTCTCAACTTATTGTGCTTGGCTCGAGGTCCTCTCCACTCCTACCGCAGACTAGATCGCATTATGTGCATGATGCTAATGGATTCCACAACTTCCGTTGTATCTCTTAAATTATTGTGCATGGCTCCAGGTCCTCTCCACTGCTACCGCCGAATAGATAGCGTTACGCCTGTGATACTGGTGCCTTCCACGACTTCCGTTGCACCTCTCAACTTATTATGCTTGGCTCGAGGTCCTCTCCACTCCTACCGCCGACTAGATCGCGTATTGTGCATAATGCTATTGCATTCTACGACTTCCGTTGTACCTCTTAACTTATTGTTCTTGGCTCGAGGTCCTCTCCACTGCTACCGCCAAATAGGTAGCGTTACGCGTGATACTGGTGCATTCCACGACTTCCGTTGTACCTCTCAACTTATATGCACTTGGCTCGAGGTCCTCTCCACTCCTACCGCCGACTAGATCGCGTTATGTGCATGATCATAATGCATTCCACGACTTCCGTTGTACCTCTCAACTTATTGTGTTTGGCTCGAGGTCCTCTCCCCTCCTACCGCCGACTAGAAACCGTTACGTACATAATGGTAATGAATTCCACGACTTCCGTTGTACCTGTTAACTTATTGTGCTTGGCTCGAGGTCCTCTCCAGTGCTACCGCCGAGTAGATCGCGTTGCGTGCATGATGCTAATGCATTCCACGACTTCCGTTGTACCTACTAACTTATTTTGCTTGGCTTGAGGTCCTCTCTACTGCTACCGCCCACTAGATTGTGATACGTATGTGATACTGGTGCATTCCACGACTTCCGTTGCACCTCTCAAATTATTGTGCTTGGCTCGAGGTCCTTTACACTCCTACCGCCGACTAGATCGTGTATTGTGCATAATGCTAATGCATTCTACGACATCCGTTGAACCTCAACTTATTGTGCTTGGCTCTAGGTCCTCTCCACTGCTACCGCCGAATAGGTAGCATTACGCTTGATACTGGTGCATTCCACGACTTACGTTGTACCTCTCAACTTATTGTGCTTGGCTCGAGGTCCTCTCCACTGCGACCTACGACTAGATCGCCTTATCTGCATGATGCTAATGCATTCCACGACTTCCGTTGTACCTGTTAACTTATTGTGCATTGCTCGAGATCCTCTCCACTCCTACCGCCGACTAGATCGCGTTACGTGCATGATGCTAATGCATTCCACGGCTTCCTCTGTACCTCTTGACTTATTGTGCTTGGCTCGAGGTCCTCTCCACTCTTTCCGCCGACTAGATCGCGTTACGTGAATGACGCTAACGCATTTCACGACTTCCGTTGTACCTCTTAACTTAATGCACTTGGCTCGAGGTCCTCTCCACTGCTAGCGCCGAATAGATAGAGTTACGTGTGTGATACTGCTGCATTCCACGACTTCCGCTGTACATCTTAACTTATTGCGCATTGCTCGAGGTCCTCTCCACTCCTACCGCCGACAACATCTCGTTAAGTGCGTAATGCTAATGCATTTCACGACTTCCGTTGTACCTCGTAACTTTATGCACTTGGCTCGAGGTCCTCTCCACTGCTATAGCCGAATAGATAGTTTTACGCTTGTGATACTGGTGCATTCCACGACTTCCGTTGTACCTCTCATCTTAATGTGCTTGGCTCGAGGTCCTCTCCACTCCTACCGCCGACCAGGTCGTGTTAAATATGTGATATTGAGGCATTACACGACTCCAGTTGTACCTCTTAACTTATTGTGCTTTGCTTTGCTTGAGGTCGTCTTCACTGCTACCGCCGACTAGATGGCGGTTTGTGTGTGATGCTGATGCATTACACGACTTCCATTGTACCTCTGAGCTTATTGTGCTTGGCTTGAGGTCCTCTCCACTGATACCGCCGACTAAATCGCATTATGTGTAGGGTATTGATGCATTACACGACTTCCATAGTACCTCTTAACTTATTGTGCTTGGCTTGAGGTCCTCTCCACTGCTACCGCCGACTAGATTGTGGTATGTGTGTAATATTTATGCATTGCACGACTTCCATTGTACCTCTTAACTTATTTTGTTTGTTAGAGGTCCTCTCCACTGCTACCATTGACTAGATCATGGTATATATGTGATGCAGATGCATTAAACGACTTACAATACATGGCTTGAGGTTCTCTCCACTTGTACCGCCGTCTAGATCGCGGTATGTGTCTGACAATGATGCATTGCATGACATCAATTGTACCTCTTAACTTATTGTGCTTTTCTTGAGGTCCTCTCCACTGCTACCGCCGACTAGATCGCGTTACGTGCATAATTCTAATGCATTCCAGGACTTAGGTTGTACCTCTTGACTTTTTGTGCTTGGCTCTAGGTCCTCTACACTCCTACCGACGAATAGATCGATTTATGTGCATGATGCTAATGAATTCCATGACTTCGGTTGTACCTCAACTTATTGTGCTTGGCTGAGGTCCTATCCACTGCTACCGCCGAATAGATAGCGTTACGCGTGTTTTCCTGGTGCATTCCACGACTTCCGTTGTACCTCTCTACTTATGGTGTTTGGCTCGAGGTCCTCTCCCCTCCTACCGCCGACTAGATCCTGTTACGTACATAATGGTAATGAATTCCACGACTTCCGTTGTACCTGTTAAATTATTGTTCTTGACTCGAGGTCCTCTCCAGTGCTACCGCCGAGTAGATCGCGTTGCGTGCATGATGCTAATGCATTCCACGACTTCCGTTGTACCTACTAGCTTACTCTGCTTGGCTTGAGGTCCTCTCTACTGCTACCGCCCACTAGATTGTGATACGTATGTAATATTGAGGCATATCACGACTCCCGTTGTACCTCTCAACTTATTGTGCTTGGCTCGAGATTCTCGCAACTGCTACAGTCGAATAGATACCGTTACGCCTGTGATACTGGTGCATTCCATGACTTCCTCTGTACCTCTTGACTTATTGTGATTGGCTCGAGGTCCTCTCCACTCTTACCGCCGACTAGATCGCGTTACGTGAATGACGCTAACGCATTTCACGACTTCCGTTGTACCTCTTAACTTAATGCACTTGGCTCGAGATCCTCTCCACTGCTATCGCCGAATAGATAGCGTTACGCGTGTGATATTGGTGCATTCCACGACTTCCGTTGTACCTTTCATCTTAATGTGCTTGGCTCGAGGTCCTCTCCACTCCTACCGCCGACCAGGTCGTGTTACGTATGTGATATTGAGGAATTACACGACTGCGGTTGTACCTCTTAACTTAATGTGCTTTGCTTTGCTTGAGGTCCTCTCCACTGCTACCGCCGAATAGATTACGTTTCGCGTGTGATACTGGTGCATTCCACGACTTCCGTTGCACCTCTCAACTTATTGTGTTTGGCTCGAGGTACTCTCCCCTCCTACCGCCGACTAGATCCCGTTACGTACATAATGCTAATGAATTCCACGACTTTCGTTGTACCTCTTAACTTATTGTGCTTGGCTCGAGGTCCTCTCCACTGCGACCTCCGACTAAATCGCGTTACGTGCATTATGCTAATGCATTCCACGACTTCCGTTGTACCAGTTAACTAATTGCGCTTTGCTCGAGGTCCTCTCCACTCCTACCGCCGACTACATCTCGTTAAGTGCATAATGCTAATGCATTCCACGACTTCTGTTGTACCCCTTTACTTATTGTGCTTGGCTCGAGGTCCTCTCCACTGCTACCGCCAAATAGGTAGCATTACGCGTGTGATACTGGCGCATTCCTCGACTTCCGTTGTACCTCTCAACTTGTGCTTGGCTCGAGGTCCTCTCCACTGCGACCTACGACTAGATCGCGCTACGTGCATGATGCTAATGCATTCCACGACTTCCGTTGAACCTGTTAACTTATTGCGCATTGCGCGAGATCCTCTCCACTCCTACCGCTGACTACATCTCGTTAAGTGCATAATGCTAATGCATTCCACGACTTCTGTTGTACCCCTTTACTTAATGCACTTGGCTCGAGGTCCTCTCCACTGCTATCGCCGAATAGATAGCGTTACGCGTGTGATACTGGTGCATTCCACGACTTCCGTTGTACCTCTCATCTTAATGTGCTTGGCTCGAGGTCCTCTCCACTCCTACCGCCGACCAGGACGTGTTACGGATGTGATCTTGAGGCATTACACGACTCCGGTTGTACCTCTTAACTTATTGTGCTTTGCTTTGCTTGAGGTCGTCTTCACTGCTACCGCCGAATAGATTGCGGTATGTGTGTGATGCTGATGCATTACACGACTTCCATTGTATATCTGAGCTTATTGTGCTTGGCTTGAGGTCCCCTCCACTGATACCGCCGACTAAATCGCATTATGTGTAGGGTATTGATGTATTACACGACTTCCTTAGTACCTCTTAACTTATTGTGCTTGGCTTGAGGTCCTCTCCACTGCTACCGCCGACTAGATTGCGGTATGTGTGTGATATTGATGTATTGCACGACTTCCATTGTACCTCTTAACTTATTTTGTTTGTTAGAGGTCCTCTCCACTGCTACCATTGACTAGATCATGGTATATATGTGATGCAGATGCATTAAACGACTTACAATACTTGGCTTGAGGTTCTCTCCACTGCTACCGCCGTCTAGATCGCGTTAGGTGTGTGATGCTAATGCATTGCACGACTTCGGTTGTACCTCTTAACTTAATGTGCTTGGCTCGAGGACCTCTCCACTGCTACCGCCGACTGGATCGCGTTACGTGCATAATGCTAATGCATTCCAGGACTTCCGTTCTACCTCTTAACTTATTGTGCATGGCTCCAGGTCCTCTCCACTGCTACCGCGGAATAGATAGCGTTACGCATGTGATACTGGTGTATTCCTCGTCTTCCGTTGGACCTCTCAACTTTTTGTGCTTGGCTCAAGGTCCTCTCAACTGCTACCGCCGAATAGATAGCGTTACGTATGTGATACTGGTGCACTCCACTACTTCCATTGTACCTCGCAACTTATTGTGCTTGGCTCGAGGTCCTCTCCGCTCCTACCGCCGACTAGACCGCGTTACGTGCATGATGCTAATGTATTCCACGACTTCCGTTGTACCTCTTAACTTATTGCGCTTGCCTTGAGGTCCTCTCTACTGCTACCGCCCACTATATTGTGTTACGTATGCGATATTGAGGCGTATCACGACTCCCGTTGTACCTCTCAACTTATAGTGCTTGGCTCGAGATCCTCTCCACTGCTACCGCCGAATAGATATCGTTACGCGTGTGATTCTGGTGCATTCCACGACTTCCGTTGTACGTCTCAACTTATTGTGCTCGGCTAGAGGTCCGCTCCACTCCTACCGCCGACTAGATCACGTTATGTGCATGATCATAATGCATTCCACGACTTCCGTTGTACCTCTCAACTTATTGTGTTTGGCTCGAGGTCCTCTCCCCTCCTACCGCCGACTAGAAACCGTTACGTACATAATGGTAATGAATTCCACGACTTCCGTTGTACCTGTTAACTTATTGTGCTTGGCTCGAGGTCCTCTCCAGTGCTACCGCCGAGTAGATCGCGTTGCGTGCATGATGCTAATGCATTCCACGACTTCCGTTGTACCTACTAACTTATTTTGCTTGGCTTGAGGTCCTCTCTACTGCTACCGCCCACTAGATTGTGATACGTATGTGATACTGGTGCATTCCACGACTTCCGTTGCACCTCTCAAATTATTGTGCTTGGCTCGAGGTCCTTTACACTCCTACCGCCGACTAGATCGTGTATTGTGCATAATGCTAATGCATTCTACGACATCCGTTGAACCTCAACTTATTGTGCTTGGCTCTAGGTCCTCTCCACTGCTACCGCCGAATAGGTAGCATTACGCTTGATACTGGTGCATTCCACGACTTACGTTGTACCTCTCAACTTATTGTGCTTGGCTCGAGGTCCTCTCCACTGCGACCTACGACTAGATCGCCTTATCTGCATGATGCTAATGCATTCCACGACTTCCGTTGTACCTGTTAACTTATTGTGCATTGCTCGAGATCCTCTCCACTCCTACCGCCGACTAGATCGCGTTACGTGCATGATGCTAATGCATTCCACGGCTTCCTCTGTACCTCTTGACTTATTGTGCTTGGCTCGAGGTCCTCTCCACTCTTTCCGCCGACTAGATCGCGTTACGTGAATGACGCTAACGCATTTCACGACTTCCGTTGTACCTCTTAACTTAATGCACTTGGCTCGAGGTCCTCTCCACTGCTAGCGCCGAATAGATAGAGTTACGTGTGTGATACTGCTGCATTCCACGACTTCCGCTGTACATCTTAACTTATTGCGCATTGCTCGAGGTCCTCTCCACTCCTACCGCCGACAACATCTCGTTAAGTGCGTAATGCTAATGCATTTCACGACTTCCGT
The DNA here is from genome assembly GCA_030143305.2 of Amblyomma americanum. Taxonomy (NCBI): domain Eukaryota; kingdom Metazoa; phylum Arthropoda; class Arachnida; order Ixodida; family Ixodidae; genus Amblyomma; species Amblyomma americanum. The sequence continues at coordinate 16,080 of JARKHS020027748.1, read as the reverse complement.
TGTACCTCGTAACTTTATGCACTTGGCTCGAGGTCCTCTCCACTGCTATAGCCGAATAGATAGCTTTACGCTTGTGATACTGGTGCATTCCACGACTTCCGTTGTACCTCTCATCTTAATGTGCTTGGCTCGAGGTCCTCTCCACTCCTACCGCCGACAAGGTCGTGTTAAGTATGTGATATTGAGGCATTACACGACTCCATTTGTACCTCTTAACTTATTGTGCTTTGCTTTGCTTGAGGTCGTCTTCACTGCTACCGCCGACTAGATGGCGGTTTGTGTGTGATGCTGATGCATTACACGACTTCCATTGTACCTCTGAGCTTATTGTGCTTGGCTTGAGGTCCTCTCCACTGATACCGCCGACTAAATCGCATTATGTGTAGGGTATTGATGCATTCCACGACTTCCATAGTACCTCTTAACTTATTGTGCTTGGCTTGAGGTCCTCTCCACTGCTACCGCCGACTAGATTGCGGTATGTGTGTGATATTTATGCATTGCACGACTTCCATTGTACCTCTTAACTTATTTTGTTTGTTAGAGGTCCTCTCCACTGCTACCATTGACTAGATCATGGTATATATGTGATGCAGATGCATTAAACGACTTACAATACATGGCTTGAGGTTCTCTCCACTGCTACCGCCGTCTAGATCGCGGTATGTGTCTGAAAATGATGCATTGCATGACATCAATTGTACCTCTTAACTTATTGTGCTTTTCTTGAGGTCCTCTCTACTGCTACCGCCGACTAGATCGCGTTACGTGCATAATTCTAATGCATTCCAGGACTTAGGTTGTACCTCTTGACTTTTTGTGCTTGGCTCTAGGTCCTCTACACGCCTACCGACGAATAGATCGATTTATGTGCATGATGCTAATGAATTCCATGACTTCGGTTGTACCTCAACTTATTGTGCTTGGCTGAGGTCCTATCCACTGCTACCGCCGAATAGATAGCGTTACGCGTGTTTTACTGGTGCATTCCACGACTTCCTTTGTACCTCTCAACTTATTGTGTTTGGCTCGAGGTCCTCTCCCCTCCTACCGCCGACTAGATCCTGTTACGTACATAATGGTAATGAATTCCACGACTTCCGTTGTACCTGTTAAATTATTGTTCTTGACTCGAGGTCCTCTCCAGTGCTACCGCCGAGTAGATCGCGTTGCGTGCATGATGCTAATGCATTCCACGACTTCCGTTGTACCTACTAGCTTACTCTGCTTGGCTTGAGGTCCTCTCTACTGCTACCGCCCACTAGATTGTGATACGTATGTAATATTGAGGCATATCACGACTCCCGTTGTACCTCTCAACTTATTGTGCTTGGCTCGAGATTCTCGCAACTGCTACAGTCGAATAGATACCGTTACGCCTGTGATACTGGTGCATTCCATGACTTCCTCTGTACCTCTTGACTTATTGTGATTGGCTCGAGGTCCTCTCCACTCTTACCGCCGACTAGATCGCGTTACGTGAATGACGCTAACGCATTTCACGACTTCCGTTGTACCTCTTAACTTAATGCACTTGGCTCGAGATCCTCTCCACTGCTATCGCCGAATAGATAGCGTTACGCGTGTGATATTGGTGCATTCCACGACTTCCGTTGTACCTTTCATCTTAATGTGCTTGGCTCGAGGTCCTCTCCACTCCTACCGCCGACCAGGTCGTGTTACGTATGTGATATTGAGGAATTACACGACTGCGGTTGTACCTCTTAACTTAATGTGCTTTGCTTTGCTTGAGGTCCTCTCCACTGCTACCGCCGAATAGATTACGTTTCGCGTGTGATACTGGTGCATTCCACGACTTCCGTTGCACCTCTCAACTTATTGTGTTTGGCTCGAGGTACTCTCCCCTCCTACCGCCGACTAGATCCCGTTACGTACATAATGCTAATGAATTCCACGACTTTCGTTGTACCTCTTAACTTATTGTGCTTGGCTCGAGGTCCTCTCCACTGCGACCTCCGACTAAATCGCGTTACGTGCATTATGCTAATGCATTCCACGACTTCCGTTGTACCAGTTAACTAATTGCGCTTTGCTCGAGGTCCTCTCCACTCCTACCGCCGACTACATCTCGTTAAGTGCATAATGCTAATGCATTCCACGACTTCTGTTGTACCCCTTTACTTATTGTGCTTGGCTCGAGGTCCTCTCCACTGCTACCGCCAAATAGGTAGCATTACGCGTGTGATACTGGCGCATTCCTCGACTTCCGTTGTACCTCTCAACTTGTGCTTGGCTCGAGGTCCTCTCCACTGCGACCTACGACTAGATCGCGCTACGTGCATGATGCTAATGCATTCCACGACTTCCGTTGAACCTGTTAACTTATTGCGCATTGCGCGAGATCCTCTCCACTCCTACCGCTGACTACATCTCGTTAAGTGCATAATGCTAATGCATTCCACGACTTCTGTTGTACCCCTTTACTTAATGCACTTGGCTCGAGGTCCTCTCCACTGCTATCGCCGAATAGATAGCGTTACGCGTGTGATACTGGTGCATTCCACGACTTCCGTTGTACCTCTCATCTTAATGTGCTTGGCTCGAGGTCCTCTCCACTCCTACCGCCGACCAGGACGTGTTACGGATGTGATCTTGAGGCATTACACGACTCCGGTTGTACCTCTTAACTTATTGTGCTTTGCTTTGCTTGAGGTCGTCTTCACTGCTACCGCCGAATAGATTGCGGTATGTGTGTGATGCTGATGCATTACACGACTTCCATTGTATATCTGAGCTTATTGTGCTTGGCTTGAGGTCCCCTCCACTGATACCGCCGACTAAATCGCATTATGTGTAGGGTATTGATGTATTACACGACTTCCTTAGTACCTCTTAACTTATTGTGCTTGGCTTGAGGTCCTCTCCACTGCTACCGCCGACTAGATTGCGGTATGTGTGTGATATTGATGTATTGCACGACTTCCATTGTACCTCTTAACTTATTTTGTTTGTTAGAGGTCCTCTCCACTGCTACCATTGACTAGATCATGGTATATATGTGATGCAGATGCATTAAACGACTTACAATACTTGGCTTGAGGTTCTCTCCACTGCTACCGCCGTCTAGATCGCGTTAGGTGTGTGATGCTAATGCATTGCACGACTTCGGTTGTACCTCTTAACTTAATGTGCTTGGCTCGAGGACCTCTCCACTGCTACCGCCGACTGGATCGCGTTACGTGCATAATGCTAATGCATTCCAGGACTTCCGTTCTACCTCTTAACTTATTGTGCATGGCTCCAGGTCCTCTCCACTGCTACCGCGGAATAGATAGCGTTACGCATGTGATACTGGTGTATTCCTCGTCTTCCGTTGGACCTCTCAACTTTTTGTGCTTGGCTCAAGGTCCTCTCAACTGCTACCGCCGAATAGATAGCGTTACGTATGTGATACTGGTGCACTCCACTACTTCCATTGTACCTCGCAACTTATTGTGCTTGGCTCGAGGTCCTCTCCGCTCCTACCGCCGACTAGACCGCGTTACGTGCATGATGCTAATGTATTCCACGACTTCCGTTGTACCTCTTAACTTATTGCGCTTGCCTTGAGGTCCTCTCTACTGCTACTGCCCACTATATTGTGTTACGTATGCGATATTGAGGCGTATCACGACTCCCGTTGTACCTCTCAACTTATAGTGCTTGGCTCGAGATCCTCTCCACTGCTACCGCCGAATAGATATCGTTACGCGTGTGATTCTGGTGCATTCCACGACTTCCGTCGTACGTCTCAACTTATTGTGCTTGGCTCGAGGTCCGCTCCACTCCTACCGCCGACTAGATCGCGTTATGTGCATGATCATAATGCATTCCACGACTTCCGTTGTACCTCTCAACTTATTGTGTTTGGCTCGAGGTCCTCTCCCCTCCTACCGCCGACTAGAAACCGTTACGTACATAATGGTAATGAATTCCACGACTTCCGTTGTACCTGTTAACTTATTGTGCTTGGCTCGAGGTCCTCTCCAGTGCTACCGCCGAGTAGATCGCGTTGCGTGCATGATGCTAATGCATTCCACGACTTCCGTTGTACCTACTAACTTATTTTGCTTGGCTTGAGGTCCTCTCTACTGCTACCGCCCACTAGATGTGTGATACGTATGTGATACTGGTGCATTCCACGACTTCCGTTGCACCTCTCAAATTATTGTGCTTGGCTCGAGGTCCTTTACACTCCTACCGCCGACTAGATCGTGTATTGTGCATAATGCTAATGCATTCTACGACATCCGTTGAACCTCAACTTATTGTGCTTGGCTCTAGGTCCTCTCCACTGCTACCGCCGAATAGGTAGCATTACGCTTGATACTGGTGCATTCCACGACTTACGTTGTACCTCTCAACTTATTGTGCTTGGCTCGAGGTCCTCTCCACTGCGACCTACGACTAGATCGCCTTATCTGCATGATGCTAATGCATTCCACGACTTCCGTTGTACCTGTTAACTTATTGTGCATTGCTCGAGATCCTCTCCACTCCTACCGCCGACTAGATCGCGTTACGTGCATGATGCTAATGCATTCCACGGCTTCCTCTGTACCTCTTGACTTATTGTGCTTGGCTCGAGGTCCTCTCCACTCTTTCCGCCGACTAGATCGCGTTACGTGAATGACGCTAACGCATTTCACGACTTCCGTTGTACCTCTTAACTTAATGCACTTGGCTCGAGGTCCTCTCCACTGCTAGCGCCGAATAGATAGAGTTACGTGTGTGATACTGCTGCATTCCACGACTTCCGCTGTACATCTTAACTTATTGCGCATTGCTCGAGGTCCTCTCCACTCCTACCGCCGACAACATCTCGTTAAGTGCGTAATGCTAATGCATTTCACGACTTCCGTTGTACCTCGTAACTTTATGCACTTGGCTCGAGGTCCTCTCCACTGCTATAGCCGAATAGATAGTTTTACGCTTGTGATACTGGTGCATTCCACGACTTCCGTTGTACCTCTCATCTTAATGTGCTTGGCTCGAGGTCCTCTCCACTCCTACCGCCGACCAGGTCGTGTTAAATATGTGATATTGAGGCATTACACGACTCCAGTTGTACCTCTTAACTTATTGTGCTTTGCTTTGCTTGAGGTCGTCTTCACTGCTACCGCCGACTAGATGGCGGTTTGTGTGTGATGCTGATGCATTACACGACTTCCATTGTACCTCTGAGCTTATTGTGCTTGGCTTGAGGTCCTCTCCACTGCTACCGCCGACTAGATTGTGGTATGTGTGTAATATTTATGCAATGCACGACTTCCATTGTACCTCTTAACTTATTTTGTTTGTTAGAGGTCCTCTCCACTGCTACCATTGACTAGATCATGGTATATATGTGATGCAGATGCATTAAACGACTTACAATACATGGCTTGAGGTTCTCTCTACTGCTACCGCCGTCTAGATCGCGTTAGGTGTGTGATGCTAATGCATTGCACGACTTCGGTTGTACCTCTTAACTTAATGTGCTTGGCTCGAGGACCTCTCCACTGCTACCGCCGACTGGATCGCGTTACGTGCATAATGCTAATGCATTCCAGGACTTCCGTTCTACCTCTTAACTTATTGTGCATGGCTCCAGGTCCTCTCCACTGCTATCGCCGAATAGATAGCGTTACGCGTGTGATATTGGTGCATTCCACGACTTCCGTTGTACCTCTCATCTTAATGTGCTTGGCTCGAGGTCCTCTCCACTCCTACCGCCGACCAGGACGTGTTTCGGACGTGATCTTGAGGCATTACACGAGTCCGGTTGTACCTCTTAACTTATTGTGCTTTGCTTTGCTTGAGGTCGTCTTCACTGCTACCGCCGAATAGATTGCGGTATGTGTGTGATGCTGATGCATTACACGACTTCCATTGTATCTTTGAGCTTATTGTGCTTGGCTTGAGGTCCTCTCCACTGATACCGCCGACTAAATCGCATTATGTGTAGGGTATTGATGCATTACACGAATTCCATAGTACCTCTTAACTTATTGTGCTTGGCTTGAGGTCCTCTCCACTGCTACCGCCGACTAGATTGCGGTATGTGTGTGATATTGTTGCATTGCACGACTTCCATTGTACCTCTTAACTTATTTTGTTTGTTAGAGGTCCTCTCCACTGCTACCACCGACTAGATCATGGTATGTATGTGATGCAGATGCATTAACACGACTTACAATGCATTGGCTTGAGATCGTCTCCACTGCTACCGCCGTCTAGATCGCGGTATGTGTCTGACAATGATGCATTGCATGACTTCAATTGTACCTCTTAACTTATTGTGCTTTTCTTGAGGTCCTCTCTACTGCTACCGCCGACTAGATCGCGTTACGTGCATAATTCTAATGCATTCCAGGACTTAGGTTGTACCTCTTGACTTTTTGTGCTTGGCTCTAGGTCCTCTACACTCCTACCGACGAATAGATCGATTTATGTGCATGATGCTAATGAATTCCATGACTTCGGTTGTACCTCAACTTATTGTGCTTGGCTGAGGTCCTATCCACTGCTACCGCCGAATAGATAGCGTTACGCGTGTTTTACTGGTGCATTCCACGACTTCCTTTGTACCTCTCAACTTATTGTGTTTGGCTCGAGGTCCTCTCCCCTCCTACCGCCGACTAGATCCTGTTACGTACATAATGGTAATGAATTCCACGACTTCCGTTGTACCTGTTAAATTATTGTTCTTGACTCGAGGTCCTCTCCAGTGCTACCGCCGAGTAGATCGCGTTGCGTGCATGATGCTAATGCATTCCACGACTTCCGTTGTACCTACTAGCTTACTGTGCTTGGCTTGAGGTCCTCTCTACTGCTACCGCCCACTAGATTGTGATACGTATGTAATATTGAGGCATATCCCGACTCCCGTTGTACCTCTCAACTTATTGTGCTTGGCTCGAGATTCTCGCAACTGCTACAGTCGAATAGATACCGTTACGCCTGTGATACTGGTGCATTCCATGACTTCCTCTGTACCTCTTGACTTATTGTGATTGGCTCGAGGTCCTCTCCACTCTTACCGCCGACTAGATCGCGTTACGTGAATGACGCTAACGCATTTCACGACTTCCGTTGTACCTCTTAACTTAATGCACTTGGCTCGAGATCCTCTCCACTGCTATCGCCGAATAGATAGCGTTACGCGTGTGATATTGGTGCATTCCACGACTTCCGTTGTACCTTTCATCTTAATGTGCTTGGCTCGAGGTCCTCTCCACTCCTACCGCCGACCAGGTCGTGTTACGTATGTGATATTGAGGAATTACACGACTGCGGTTGTACCTCTTAACTTAATGTGCTTTGCTTTGCTTGAGGTCCTCTCGACTGCTACCGCCGAATAGATTACGTTTCGCGTGTGATACTGGTGCATTCCACGACTTCCGTTGCACCTCTCAACTTATTGTGTTTGGCTCGAGGTACTCTCCCCTCCTACCGCCGACTAGATCCCGTTACGTACATAATGCTAATGAATTCCACGACTTTCGTTGTACCTCTTAACTTATTGTGCTTGGCTCGAGGTCCTCTCCACTGCGACCTCCGACTAAATCGCGTTACATGCATTATGCTAATGCATTCCACGACTTCCGTTGTACCAGTTAACTAATTGCGCTTTGCTCGAGGTCCTCTCCACTCCTACCGCCGACTACATCTCGTTAAGTGCATAATGCTAATGCATTCCACGACTTCTGTTGTACCCCTTTACTTATTGTGCTTGGCTCGAGGTCCTCTCCACTGCTACCGCCAAATAGGTAGCGTTACGCGTGTGATACTGGCGCATTCCTCGACTTCCGTTGTACCTCTCAACTTGTTGTGCTTGGCTCGAGGTCCTCTCCACTGCTATCGCCGAATAGATAGCGTTACGCGTGTGATACTGGTGCATTCCACGACTTCCGTTGTACCTCTCATCTTAATGTGCTTGGCTCGAGGTCCTCTCCACTCCTACCGCCGACCAGGACGTGTTACGGATGTGATCTTGAGGCATTACACGACTCCGGTTGTACCTCTTAACTTATTGTGCTTTGCTTTGCTTGAGGTCGTCTTCACTGCTACCGCCGAATAGATTGCGGTATGTGTGTGATGCTGATGCATTACACGACTTCCATTGTATATCTGAGCTTATTGTGCTTGGCTTGAGGTCCCCTCCACTGATACCGCCGACTAAATCGCATTATGTGTAGGGTATTGATGCATTACACGACTTCCTTAGTACCTCTTAACTTATTGTGCTTGGCTTGAGGTCCTCTCCACTGCTACCGCCGACTAGATTGCGGTATGTGTGTGATATTGATGTATTGCACGACTTCCATTGTACCTCTTAACTTATTTTGTTTGTTAGAGGTCCTCTCCACTGCTACCATTGACTAGATCATGGTATATATGTGATGCAGATGCATTAAACGACTTACAATACTTGGCTTGAGGTTCTCTCCACTGCTACCGCCGTCTAGATCGCGTTAGGTGTGTGATGCTAATGCATTGCACGACTTCGGTTGTACCTCTTAACTTAATGTGCTTGGCTCGAGGACCTCTCCACTGCTACCGCCGACTGGATCGCGTTACGTGCATAATGCTAATGCATTCCAGGACTTCCGTTGTACCTCTTAACTTATTGTGCATGGCTCCAGGTCCTCTCCACTGCTACCGCGGAATAGATAGCGTTACGCATGGGATACTGGTGTATTCCACGACTTCCGTTGGACCTCTCAACTTTTTGTGCTTGGCTCAAGGTCCTCTCAACTGCTACCGCCGAATAGATAGCGTTACGCGTGTGATATTGGTGCATTCCACGACTTCCGTTGTACCTCTCAACTTATTGTGTTTGGCTCGAGGTCCTCTCCGCTCCTACCGCCGACTAGACCACGTTACGTGCATGATGCTAATATATTCCACGACTTCCGTTGTACCTCTTAACTTATTGCGCTTGCCTTGAGGTCCTCTCTACTGCTACCGCCCACTATATCGTCTTACGTATGCGATATTCAGGCGTATCACGACTCCCGTTGTACCTCTCAACTTATAGTGCTTTGCTCGAGATCCTCTCCACTGCTACCGCCGAATAGATATCGTTACGCGTGATGATTCTAGTGCATTCCACGACTTCCGTTGTACGTCTCAACTTATGGTGCTTGGCTCGAGGTCCGCTCCACTCCTACCGCCGACTAGATCGCGATATATGCATGATCATAATGCATTCTGCGACTTCCGTTGTACCTCTTAACTTATTGTGCTTGGCTCGAGGTCCTCTCCACTGTTACCGCCGAATAGATAACGTTACGTACATAATGGTAATAAATTCCACGACTTCCGTTGTACCTGTTAAATTATTGCTTGAGGTCGTCTTCACTGCTACCGCCGACTAGATTGCGGTATGTGTGTGATGCTGATGCATTACACGACTTCCATTGTATCTCTGAGCTTATTGTGCTTGGCTTGAGGTCCTCTCCACTGATACCGCCGACTAAATCGCATTATGTGTAGGGTATTGATGCATTACACGACTTCCATAGTGCCTCTTAACTTATTGTGCTTCGCTTGAGGTTCTTTCCACTGCTACCGCCGACTAGATTGCGGTATGTGTTTGATATAATGCATTGCGCGACTTCCATTGTACCTCTTAACTTATTGTGTTTGTTAGAGGTCCTCTCCACTGCTACCACCGACTAGATCGTGGTATGTATGTGATGCAGATGCATTACACGACTTACACTGTACCTCTTGATTTATTATGCTTGGCTTGAGGTCCTCTCCACTGCTACCGCCGACTAGATCGCGTTGCGTGTGTGATGCTGATACATTGCACGACTTCGGTTGTACCTCTTAACTTAATGTGCTTGGCTTGAGGTACTCTCCACTGCTACAGCGGCTAGACAACGTACGTTACGTGCGTAATGCTGACGCATTACACGAGTGCCCTTTTACCTCTTATTGTGCTTGACTTGAGGTCCTCGCCACTATTACCGCAGGTTAGACGGCGTTGCGTGTGTGATGCTGGTGCATTCCACAACTTCCTTTGTACCTTTCAACTTATTGTGCTTGGCTTGAGGTCTTCTCCCTCTGTAGCGCCGTCTAGACCGCGTTACATGTGTGATGCTGATGCATTAGATGACTGCCGTTGTACCTCGTAATGTGTTTGGCGTGAGGTCCTCTTGACCATCACCACCGGTTAGACCGCGTTACGTGTGTAGTTCGGTGACATTACACAATTTTCTCGGTACCCCTTAATTTGTTGTGCTTGGCGTGAGATCCTCTTCACTGCTGCTGCCGGTTAGCCCGCGTTACGTGTGGTGCATTACAAGATTTTGTTCTACCTCTTTACTTATACTCTTTGGCTTGAGATCCTGCACTGCTACTGCCGAATGAATCGCGTTATGCGTGTGATGTTGATGCATTACACGACTTGCGTTGTTCCTCTTATCTTATTGTGCTTGGGCTGAAGTCCTCTCCACTGCTACAGACCGCGTTGCGCATGTGAAGCTGATTCGTTGGCTTCCGTTATTTATTCAGCTTCAGCTAACCTCTTACAGCTTTCGCGGTAAAACAGGTGCTAGTCGGTTGTTCACTGGGAAAGAGCCATGCTTGAATGCTTACCACGAGGTGGAAACAGACAAGGAACAAATAAAGAGACGAAGCTCATGCTCACAACTGCTTCAATTGGAAGCAAAAGAGCTCGAGCTCGATTTTGTACAGAAACATCAATCTGATAGCGGGATACAAGGTTAAAGTACGAGCCGGAAACGCCGCAAGCAAAAGAGTCTAAGTGTGCCCTTGTCATGTAATCTGCACAATATGCTGGGGCAATGAATCTCGCGGTCGAAAAGATCAAGGGATTCATGCTGACACATTTTTTTGGGGCTGTCCTAATCCTGTACTCATCAATAAGTTCAATTTATATTTTAATTTTGGCATGATATAGAGTGTTACAATCTTACCTCATCCAAAGACGAAAGTCGAAAGGAGGACGTTTGCTTGAATTTGCCTAGAATGAAAGTAAAAATCAGTCTCTGCCCGAGAACTTTTTAGGCGAAAAAAGAGGGAAATTTTTGAAAAGTAGTAGAGCTTGTCTTGATTTGAAAGCAGTCACGGCTACCTAGAACGGGGAAGTAAAGCATCACTGCTTTGAGAAAACTACGAAAAGAACGGGGAAATATAAATAAATTCGACGGTATAAAGTTGATGTGTACTTTCAGCGTCCTATTGTCTTGTTTGCATACTTCTCTGACACGAAAGATGTTCTATTTGTTTTAGTCTCTTTTTATCCTTTTTATTATTTATTTATTTACCGTAAGCCACACAAAGCCTCCTTTTAACCAAGTCGAACGAACTTTCCTCAGTGGTTGAGGGGTGGCCCGCCCGACTCACAACCCAAGGGGCAGCGGCTTGGGTCCCGGGTCAGTCATTTTTGTTTACAGCGCAATTGCTTGTCTTCAGAGGAACTACATAGTGGTGCTGGAATGACTGCACGACTCTGTAGACCAATGAGGAACTGCGTAGTGGCGTCATCAATGCTTTATATGTGATTGTTTGTTTGTCTCAATTACCTGTGCTAGGTCATGTCGTTTTGACGCCGGGACATTCTCGACAAACCCCGATCTTCTCAACACAACAGCACCAACCACGGCCGTTCCTCCGCAGAACGGGCCCTTAAACACTATCGTGTTAAAAGGCGCAAGCAGTAAACGAAACGATTAAGCCTTGTATTCTGGCCCTGGGTTTCCCCGCACTACCTGCAAAAATGTTTTATTGTTGGAGAGGACGCTGGTTTCGCCATTATACTGCCTTGTTGGAAGGAGTAGCCTGTTTAATGACGGCAATCTTGACCACCGCCAGGTGGCACGACTGGACGATGTTCCGGTATCCTGAGCATGACAGCATACCGTCATCATCGACCGGAGTTAGCAGCGGTTCTTAAGGGTGCTTTTTCGAGCCTTTCACCACAACTGAAAGCCCTAAACCCTTGCATGTGGCGACACATTCAAAAGAATTAAACTGTCCTTTTTTGTTTATTGCCCGGAGCTCTGGTCCCTCGTACTGCTACAGAATTCTCAGTGTTCTTGTCTCCTTGCAGGACCTTTTTGGAAACTGGTCACTACTACTACTTCTACCTGTTCTACCTCGCTGCGTGCTACTTCACGGGGTGCATAACACTTTTCCTCGTTTGGAGGTTTAAGACAAGAAAGATATTATTCGTGAGCAGGTTACGAAGTTTTCCTTGCATAATACACGCTCAGAAGTGTGGCAACCTGATGGGTCAGATTGTGCTCTTCTAACTTTATGCAAACCAAAAGGCGCTAAAATGATATTCAGGTACTTTGTTTGCTTCGTGCTATAGGCCGTGAAACACCATTACAAAAAAGCGCGTTTGGTATTTGGTGCTGAGGGTCAATGTTGCGCTACCGCAGTTCGTTCGTACAGCCTAGTTTATTTATTTATTGTACCCTCAGGGCCAAAGGCATTACAGAGGGGAGTGGGTTTAGGATAAACAACAATGAAGTAGAATACAGTGAAAATAGGTATTACAAAGAAATTTCCTCCAGAATAAAACAAAGAACAACATCCAGAAAACGTAAATAGTATAGAAACAATGTATACAATAGAGTGAAACAGATAAAACACACAACCAACTTATTTCAGAATAAACAATATTAGCTACAGCGTTATGAAAGATTTTATTATCAGGAATGGCCGTTATATCGGGGGGAAGGCGGTTCCATTCCACAGATGTGCGGCGAGGATAAGACTGAAAAGAAGATTTGGTGTGGCATGTTGGGATGCCAACCTTGTGGCGATGATCGATGCGACGTGAAATGTATTCGGGGGGTGACATGAAATAGTTGTGAAGCCCAACGTGATGATATAGCTTGTGAAAAAGCGTTAGGCGACCAATTTTGCGGCGATATTGTAACGGTGGGAGTGAGACGTTAGATTTCATGGCTGTGATGCTTGCCATACGGTTGTAATTTGAAAGAATGAAGCGAACTGAGTTATTTTGGACTAATTCGAAGGAATATGTGAGGTTTTCATGCGTAGGGTCCCATATTGATGCTGCGTAATCTAGTTTAGGACGTATGAGTGTTTTATAGAGTAGAAGTTTAAGGAAAGAGGGAGCGGAAGCATGCGAAAGCATGGAGCATGCGAAACTTCGCTCAGAACTAAATAAACCAAAATGAAATGAGTTCGTCATTGGTTGAAAGAATACCTAAGTACCTGTTGTAATTTTAACGATACTTGTATGACAGCGACCTTCAGTATTAGAACAGTGAATTCATAATTTCAAAGATCTGCAGATTTTTATTTAGTTTATGAGTATTCGAAGTTAGGCGGTGCGCCTTGTCTGTGTAACCTCCTCATATGTTTTGTTGTTTTTCCCCGCACAGCGGAAGAGCCCAATGTAAAGACATTTTGGGCAATGCGGGATGCTCGGCTTCGGTCTTGGCGTAGTGAGACATATTGGCCTTTCTGGGGAAGTAAAGCTTAGCTTACTTGCTTAGGGATTAAAACCCCGTGCGAGGTTCGTAAGGACGGCGGCAAGGAGCCACGGTCGTACACCATTGCGTTTAGCTTTCTCACTACTGGAACTACGGCAGGCCTAAAGGTTTTATTAAAATAAGTCATCTGCCCGTTGCGACAAGAATACTTCCCTGGATTCCGATATTCGCTTCATTTTGTTACTTTCTCGGATGAAAACACTGCGCTCCTCTTCTCCAGCTCCACTGGTTGAAAACGAAAAGCACCCGCTAATAGTGAAAGCATACTAGTGAAAGGAACATGCAACAGGTGGCGGCAGCTGTCAGGCAATAACTTGCCACTTCGCAGGCCTATTTGGCTCCTCATTCGCGCGCAATGATCGTGGTGCTGTCAACCGTGGTTTGAACGAGCGAAAGAGCGAAATCACCTGCGGCCATCCCTCTACGGCCCCGTTGCAGCGGTGGACCGATGTCTTTGCGATGGTTTCTGCGCCAGCGTCAGCCAGCTGGCGCGCCTGATGGTGCAAGTTGCAGCGAACACACCGCGCTTTTCAGATGAGGATACATTCCCAAAGCGACGCGATATAAGGTGGCGAAGTTGCTTTGTCATGCATGACATTTGTTCATGGCAGAGCTGTCGCTTCCTAAAAAGGAAGCAGCGGTTTGGAGCAGTTTTCAGGCACAGTTTGTGATATGCTTTTGTGATGCCAGTCATAAGTGAAATGAAAGCTTTTTAGCATAACAAACATGTCGTTCACGAACGAAGAGAAAGCACACCGGATTCTGGCTTTAGGAGCATCTCATGGGAACAGAAGGCGCGCTGCAAACCTTGGGCAACAATAGCGGCCAGGCAGGTGGCCAAGTCCAATGAAAATTCTGCATACCTGTACCTACGACAGAGGGGCAGTTTTAAGCGAACACGGCACAGACCACCTGTTTTAAGTTAGGGCGTCGATGCCAACATTTTGTCGCTATTATATCTCCAAGCAAGCGTACGCAGCAGAAGCCGGGATACCGGAGTGTCCGACTCTTTATAAAGGCAGCGCTGGCGGACAACAGACTAGGACAATAAGTGGAAAAACTGTGCAGAACTAATAAGTGTTATCCACCAATCTTAAGACCCCTTGTACCGACTGAAATGATCTTTTTCCATCCAGAAACAGGGCATCTCTATAGGGTCAAACATCGCTCCTGTCCTGAGCGTCCTCTACATGGTTATGCATGACATAGATTATATTGGGACTAAAAAACAGAAATAAGAAAAATATGTCCCAGCCCGCACCACTGAGTAAAACGGGCTTACGGCTATGCATGACAGCGGATTTGGCTAGGAACTTGAAAAATTTCCACTGCTTAAAAAATTTAGATACGTAGACGACTACCTAATCCTCCTAAACTGCAGCTACGATGCTTTTATGGCCGAAGTACTGTAATAGTTTCGGAGTGTCGTATCCTTTCCTGGCCGGAGAGGTGCACCGTGGAGACGCAGGAACGCGGACCATTTCCTCCTTCGCTACGGGCGAGTAGCCAGAGGGTCAACTCGAGAGCGCTGCTCCGCCTCCTTCCTCAAATCGGTCGCCAGCGTGCACCGCCAGACGCCGCAGGAGCGGTCGCTGATTGGCCAAAAGTGACAACGGGCATGTGCGCTGAGATCGGCGGGTACCAGCCGTGGCCGGGGCGATAAGACAGCGAGCCGCGACAGCGAGAGGACGTAAGGTAGATACCTCCCTTCTTCCCTCATTGTTGCCGCCGTCTTGCCCCGTCAGCCGTAAGACCAAGTCAGACAGCAAGTGCCGCAGATCAAGCAGCCAGCGATTTTGGGAGAGCCCAATAAACATTGGGTGGGCGCACCGGGCAAAGAGCCCTGTTCCGTGTTGTGGTGTTATATCGCATTTCCGCTGCGCCGCAGGGAGAACGGCCGCGCGTGGTGTGCGATACCAGGAGCTCGGCGTTCACTGCCTAGAGCATAAAAGAGGCTGAACGGCCTAGTAAGAACCCGCAGAACAGGCGCCTCAACGTGGTTTTCACGCGCAGACGCGCTCGAGCAACTCGCTCCCGGCGAACATGGTGGATGCTCAGGGTTTACTGCCTGATCTGCTGTGGCTCACAGAGCTCGGCCAGGGGTCTAGAAAACGCCCTGCCCCAAGCACTCGAGCAGCGTAATCTCCTCAACGGACGGGACGTTACACCGCCGCAGGCGCGACGTACGCAACATCGTGGACGCCGGAAAGCTCTGCCAGACACCACGGTATCAGCACGCCAAGCGTTGCCGTTCATTCACCATCGCCGCGTGCCGCCTGGCCACAGGCGGGCACACCGCCCTTCGTTTCACAGCTGCCAAACGGGACAACCGAGACCGCGCCACATGGGACGAGTTCACCGTTCATCACAGCTCCTGACATCGAGGCACCAGCAATGTAATTGCTGCGTTTTCAGCTTTCCTGACGACTTTGAGGGCCGTTCTAAGATTTTGAGGTGTAGTTAGTGAGGCCCTGTCTAATGGCGGCGAGGCGCCGTTTCTCGAACATAGCTAGGACTCGCTACAGAGCCTTTCTTCGGGTAATTGGGGGAGAAGCGTCCGCCATATTCGATGGTAGTTGCTGCTACCGACTCC